>JBAJNP010013534.1:0-11172 GCA_036877545.1 Yasuhikotakia modesta | reverse complement strand
CACACACACACACACACACACAGATTGTGCTGTAATATCACCAGACTGACTGTGTTGAATGGGCTAAATATGTGACTAAAAATCAGCCATGACTCAAAGCTAGAGAAATATTGAGTAGAAGTGATGCTGTAGAACTGAACACACACACATACACACACACACACACACACACACACACACACACACACACACACACTCATTAAATGTAATTACTTAAGCACTGTAATGAGTATAATTATCATACATTACAGTTTGGTGATAAAGTCTTTTTAATATGTCAGGTGAGACATGAAAGATAAATAATATGTACAGATATAATAACTTCTGACAGAAAAGGGGGGTGATAATAATGTTAATTAAAAGCTATGAAACTACCAATATGAACTATAATTAAAGTGTATATATATTAAATATATAACTATACATATATGAAACATTGGACAGAAATATAAACAAATATTTTCTACTACTTTGCTATTAAAAAACACAAGCTGTTTTATTTATGTGGTTATTGTCGCTCTACGTCACAGTGTCGTCATCAATCCCATAATCCACCACGGCAGCGTGGCGCTCAGTCTGCGTCGAAACGTCGTTCAGAGGGAAACAACGTCGTGAAACGTTTGCGAAACGTTTGTGAAACGTTGTATGACCAGCTGATCGTTCACGTGGATGTTCTTCGGTCGCTGTAAGACGGCTATATAATCGCTATAATCGAGCCAGCGTGTAACATGAGTGATCAACATCACCTTTATCTTAAGATGCTTACGACGTAATCATTCATTTCCCACCATATGTGTGACGTAACGTCAGTGTGTCAGGTAATCTCATCTACATTTATTACGTAATTCTTACGTCGCGTGTTAATGTAACGTCATGAAAACGGCGCTGTTGCCCCCTGCAGGTCACACGAGTAATAGCTCCATCTCTGTAAGTCAATGCGTTTCTGTACATTTTGTCCTTTTGCATTTTCTCTCTCACACTTATTTGTTCTCTGATAGGTACAAGAACTCATCACCCACCTGATCTAAATCTGAATCACACACAATAACAGACCAGTCGCTGACATCACACATCACACACATGACATAACATTGTGAAATAGATTACAGCTGTTATAACAGCTGACGTTTTAATGTGTGTTTATTTTATCCTAAAGGTTTTGCTGATAACATAAATGCACATGACATAACAGATGTTTATTATAATAGCACGTATGTTAAACTGGGGTAAAGAAGAGTTATACACACATTTAAGGCCCGTCTCACAGCAGAACAGACAGTAAGACGGTTATAAACTCTAGAAAAGTGTAAAGCGTGACCAGTAAACAAAAGACTGGCTTCCCTCATTTTACATGACCTCATTTTAACAGAGACCTCATTTTAACAGAGACCTCATTTTAACAGAGACCTCATGTCATTAACATTCATCCTCACACAGCAGGACTGTTCACTAAAATTTACTGCCCATGTTATTTGGCAACAACCCAACAGATTCATTTTTTTCTGCATGTAAATATTATTATTTGCTTTTATTTTATTTCTTTGGTTCTCCGCAGTACCACACAAGTTCTCCACAGTACCACACAAGTTCTCCACAGTACCACACAAGTTCTCCACAGTACCACACAAGTTTTCTGCAGTACCACACAAGTTCTTCCGCAGTACCACACAAGTTTTCTGCAGTACCACACAAGTTCTCGCAGTACCACACAAGTTTTCCGCAGTACCACACAAGTTTTCCGCAGTACCACACAAGTTTTCCGCAGTACCACACAGGAACCGTTTGGACCGGGTTGGGCGTCGGTGGGCAGAGAGACCGCGTGGGAACCGAACTCGCCCCGCCCGACTCTCTCTCTCTCTCTCTCTCTCCCTCTCTCTCTCTCTCTCTCTCTCTCTCTCTCTCTCTCTCTCTCTCTCTCTCTCTCTCTCTCTCTCTCTCGGGGGAGCCGCTGTAGTAAAACTCAGTGTGGAGCAAAACCCGGTTTAACGCGACATCTGCACGACAGACCGAATTAACGCATCATGCGGCTCATGCGGTGAGATGCTGTAGTTTTATTCACCAGTTTCTGAGCTTTAGCTTTAGTAAGACTTTAGTAAGACTTTAGTAAGACGTGAGTTTGGAGCAAAAGTGAACTTTGGACAAATGTAGAAAGTTGAAGCGATTCGTCGAAGAGAAAACATGTTTTAATAATGATAAAATACGCGATTATTATCCTGGTGCATGTTTTATGTTTTATGTTTGTTTGTTTTAAAGCATTTATTCCGATGCATGAAATGTAAGGATTTACTTTAGACACGCACGGGTCGTTTAAACTTGTGCGTAATGGTTTACACGCATCTGTACGCAGTGTCGTGCTGGTCCTGACCCGGTTCGTGTGGCCCTTGTGGGGTCATGTTATCCAGCTCACCGAACTGTACGGAACCATCCAGTCGCCGAACTTTCCCGAATCGTACCCGAAAGAAACCGATGTGCAGTGGAACATAACGGTACCGGACGGGTATCAGATACGCCTTTACTTCATGCACTTTGACGTAGAGCCGTCATACTTATGCGAGTACGACAGCGTGAAGGTGAGCGTCTCTAACCCAAAACCTTAACTTCACAGCCTCGGTGACTCTGTTGTGTAAGCCGGGTCTCACAGATGCCCTGCCACTGAGATGGAGCTAAAGGCATTTATTTCCCAGGAGCCACTGTACTGCCCACGCCGCAGGGGCAAATTCATATTCAGATACCCCCAGTGGGTGCCACAGAAACCTGCTATGGTAACACGATTTGGCAAAATATCAAGATTCTCTGCCAGACACAAAGAGCAGAGAAAATTTAGACACGCATTGAGTTTTATGTTTTATGGGGATATTAAAGATTTTATACAGTACAAACTGTATATTTTCCCTCTAAATGAATGCCCCCCCTTCACAACCATTACAGAAAACTTTCTGCTATTGTAGATGGTCAAAACAGCTCATTCTGTATGATTTATAAGCTTGTTTTCTCATGTTGACAACAGTGTCCCAGTGTTTTTCTAAAGGTGTGTTTGGTAAAATTGCTGTGCAGTTAGTATTGTTGGTTTGGCATGTGTCTCCTGGGTGTTTTATTTTGATTGTAGGGTCTGTTTAAATGTGTGTATTACTGGTTGTGCACATGATGTGCATTTGTGTTATTGTGCTGGAGAATTAATGACCTCTGCTCATCTTCTAATGGGGGTTTTGGTAACTGGGTTACTGTGCGATCATTGACACGGGGAGAGTAAACACTAATGCTGGGAGTCAGATAAGAGACATGTTTTCACGTCTGTGTGTGCGGTTGTGCTTGTGCACTGAGGGATTGGCTGTGTTATCAGTCTGAAATGTTTAGATGTGCGACTGCAGTTTGATTGATGGCTTGGCCGAGTGCCGGGTGTAATTGTGTTAATGTGTGTGCCAGTTGTTGCACAGATATTTCCTTAAATTGAAGGCTGGCAGTGTTGTGCGGGTGTAATTTGTGAACACTCAGAGCCTGAGAATTTGGGAGTGTTCACATTAAGTTATCTGTCTGTCAGTGACTTTTTTTTATATATGCGTTCATGCAAGTATATATTTTGTGAAAATGCAGGACTGTCAGTCGTCAGGTTGTGTGGTGTCTGTTTTCACACATACTTTAGATCAGAAATAACAAATTCTTTCCAGAGCCAGCATGACTCTCTGTCTATGGAAATTTTAAACAGGAAACATTCTCAGAACATTGAGTAATGTTCTCTAAAAGTTATCAAAAAACATGTCGTTTTTGTAGTAACAGTTGTAGAACTTTTAAATGTTATGTATCATATGTATTAAAATGTTATAAATTAGTGTAATGTTTTACAAAAGTTACAGAATTGAAAAATGTGTGTGTTTGTGTATTATATATCTGTGTGTTGTGTGTATTATATATCTGTGTGTTGTGTGTATTATATATCTGTGTGTTGTGTGTATTATATATCTGTGTGTTGTGTGTATTATATATCTGTGTGTTTGTGTATTATATATCTGTGTGTTGTGTGTGTTATATATCTGTGTGTTTGTGTATTGTATATCTGTGTGTTGTGTGTTTGTGTATTATATATCTGTGTGTTGTGTGTATTATATATCTGTGTGTTTGTGTATTATATATCTGTGTGTTGTGTGTGTTATATATCTGTGTTTTGTGTGTTTGTGTATTAGACAGCTGTGTGTGTTTTGCAGGTGTTGTCTGACAGTGAAGAGCTGGCTGTGTTCTGTGGGAGAGAAAACACAGACACGGAGCGAGTTCCTGCCGATGATGTCATCATGTCTCCTAGAAGTGCGATCAGTGTGTTATTCCGCTCCGACTTCTCCAACGAGGAACGCTACACGGGGTTCCAGGCTCATTTCAGTGCAGTCGGTAAGTGCAGTAAAACAAACACTTCAGGGGAAGTGTGCTGAACTCTAACTACACAACCATGTACACACAGACACACTTTCTGGTTGTGTCGACTCTGGTGTATATGTTGACTGCTGAAAACTAGCTTAATTTATAAGAACTGTTTGTTGGGCACTCATTTGTGTTTTAGTGAGTAACTGTAATCAAACGTTTGTGCAGATGTTGATGAATGCAGAGACAGAAATGATGAAGATCTCATTTGTGATCATTTCTGTCATAACTACATCGGGGGATTCTACTGCTCCTGCCGCTATGGATACCTGCTTCATTCTGATAACAGAACATGCAGAGGTACCATTTCAGCCTGTCAGAACTCTAACCCCAAACTAAAGCTGGTGACCCTCTGACACGAATCTTACTGCTGCCAAAATGTGTCACTGTTTAAACTGGGTTTATGTTTGGCAAATCCTGTAAGCTGATAATACTCTGGAAAATGTTGATTGGTCTGTGCAGTTGAGTTCAGATGTGATTGTGTGTTACGAGGACCAAAGGTCTCTACAAGTTTAGTAATATTTAGACCTTGTAGGTTCTTTTTGGTCCACATGAGGAAACAAGCTTATAAATTTCCCCCACACATTTATGTTCTTGGCAAACACCTAAGTGCTTAAATTATAGCTCTTGTCAAATCTTGTCTCTGAATTGCATGGATATTTTTGTAAGAAAATCTTGTGTGCTTGGATTATCTGGGATTAGTGTCTGGAATTTGTAATTATAAAGCAGTAAATTAAAGAAAATTCTGTAGCAGGTTTATTGGGTTTGTGTTAAATCAGACAAACTAATTATTTCTGTCTCAGACGGCTGAATCTAGTAACGTTATAATGATGGATGCCTCTGTAACGTGTTGGGATTGTAGTTCTGTATGTAAATGTGTGCTTGAGTTTGTCCAGGTCTGTTTATCGTCCAGCTGTACCCTCTGCCCATCTGATTGTGACAAACACTGACTGCTGAATGTTTACATTTCTGCTCTCGGTTAGAAGTGGATAAACTCGTGAACTTCGAACACTCGATTAGAGCTGCAGAGAGCTGCAGATCTCTCCTTCTTTTAGCAGATGGATTTCAGGCAGGGAGATGTTCTGTGATGCCGTCTTGTTTTCAGAGTCTGTTATTTCACATGACTGATGCCGTTGTGTGTGTTTACAGTGGAGTGTAATGAGAGTGTGTTTACTGAGCGATCAGGAGACATCACCAGCGCCGATTTCCCCAAATCTTACGCCAAAAGCTCTGACTGCACGTACCGCATACAGCTGGAGGAGGGATTTCAGATCACTCTGCAGTTTGATGACACCTTTGACGTTGAAGACCACCCTGAAGTCTCCTGCCCCTACGACTTTATCAAAGTTAGACTTCTGCAAATCTGACATTTTAACAAATGTAAAAATCTGCTTTGAAAAGATGAAATATTTACACACACACACTCCATTAGAGACACTGTTAAAAACTCAGTAAACCAATTAGCACTTTTAACAGAAAATGACCTGCACTCATGTTACTGTGATGGCTGTGATTTGCATGTTAATGAAAACTGTAGCTTTTATTTGTAATGTGATGTGCAAGTAATGATGGTGATAAATTGTTTTTGACAGATTCAGGCTGGAGATAAGGAGTTTGGCCCGTTTTGTGGGGACAGATCACCAGGGAAGATCTCAACAGGAAGTAACACAGTTCACATCCTGTTTCACAGTGACAACTCAGGAGAAAACATAGGCTGGAAACTCTCCTATACGTCCACAGGTAGTAGCTAACAGTTTTGGGCTGTAAGAATGTTTCCCCAATGTTTTCATTATATAACAATAAGTAGCATTTTTATTTTAAAACATGCAGTTTGTTAATTATTGTTTGGTTATAAGAATGTTATTTTTATTTTGCAATGATTTAAAAAGTTTAGTTTTTTTTAACTTAACCTCAAAAAGTATGTTTTCTTTAGCTTTTAGAAAACCTTAACTAACATTGTGAGAATGTTTCCTGTTAGCTAAGAGATGGTGTGTCTGGTTATTGTATGTGTGTGTTAGTGTTGTGGAGGTGAACATTTGTATCACATTTAGGTTCTGAATGTCTTCCTCTCACAACACCTCTCAATGGTCAGCTGGAGCCGCTGCAGTCCAGTTACACCTTCAAAGATCACATCACAGTGACCTGTGACCCTGGTCACTCCCTGAGACAGGTCAGAGGTCACCCTTCACGTTAGCTGATAATCCGTCGTGTTTTAAATCATGTGTGGCTTGTGTTTCTGTCGCAGGGTGATGAAGAATTTGAACATTATCAGATCGAGTGTCAGAGAGACGGAACGTGGTCCAGCGACGTCCCGCTGTGTAAAAGTATGTTTTCTAACACAGATTTCTGAAACTGTATCTACACACTCGTTTGTTCTTTCTCACTGGTCATTTCTCTCTCTTCTTACTCTACCTCTTTTTTTGCTGCCACCAGAGACGGAATCTCAAAGAAGTCGTCGTTCGCTGCCAAGTATTTTAACCAATCAGATACTGAGTTAAAAACTTGTGGACTGGCTAATAGCCAATCACTGTCTCCTTCTAACTGCTACCCATAATGCATTGCAGCATTGAAGATGCAGTTAAGCTGTGTTTGTAGGTCTGGTACTGCATGGTATTAATTAGCATCATGCTAGTTTATGCACATTGAGTTCTGACTGAACTGTTGTACAGTTTCATGTTTGCTTTGTGTTTCATAAGACAGATGTTTGTTTTGTTGTCCAGAGGTTTCAGGCATTTCTTTTAAACTAGATTTGAAATATATCATGGAGAAGATATTCAACAAACATGTTCTTAAATTGTGGCATTTGTAGTTAGATTGTTAGTCTAGTCCTGAACTAAACAATTGTTTTTAAACAGTATCGATTGATTCAGAGCCGCTAACCAAAAATAAATTTACACTAAACAATGAATAAAAGACATTTGATTTTAATAAGCTGACATGTTTTTATTGTTTACTATACAGATGTTGTTGGTATTTAATCTCTTTATTTTCACTGCATTTTGTTATTTAATACAATTATAATCAGTTAGAGTCAAATGTGCAGGGCTGTGACGGGCCACAACTGAAGTATCATACTTAGTCTCCCTCTACTGGTTATAATCGTAATGACAAGATGCCCACAGACGTGTATAGAGCAAAAGTAATGGAAAGAGTGAAGCAGCATAAATGCATTTAGATGTTTGAGGCAGGACAGATTCATCTGTTCATCTGAACGGACAGCAGAAGAATGGACACTGAAGTTTGGTATGAATAATCTTTAGCTGTGATGGTTCATCATCTCAGATCCCACCTATAAAGAATCAATAACTGTGTCAATAATAATCACGTTCGAGAATCATTCTGTTTTAATAACCATTTCCATCTAATTCATTTCATTCATCCACATCTGTTTATTAATGTGCTTGCATGACTTTAAATGTAATTTATTTATAATTCAAATGCATTAATTTACTTTAAAACATATTCAAGAGCTATAAAATACAGATTCATTAAAGTCTCTCTCTCTCATACAGTGGTTGACTGTGGTCCGGTAGACTCGGTTCTGGGTGAGGTGGTGTTTGAGGACTCTGAGAACAGCACTCAGTTTGGGTCCAGAATTCAGTACAGCTGTAGAGACTCGCCTGAGACCAACTGTAAGTATCTGAACATGATCGGTGCTTCTGTGGCTGGAGTCGGTGTGATGTTGTCCCTGGTTCTCCAGACACCTACAGCTGTCACCACAGCGGGCGGTGGGCGCGACAGGACGGGACACCGCTGCCTACCTGTCTGCCAGGTGAGGTGTGTTACCAAACATCACCTGTAAAATCTTGTCTCAGGTAAAGCTTGATCTTAAAGGAAAGTTTTACACCATTTCTTCAGCATGCGTGTGTGTGTGTGGGTTAACAGAGCTGTAGGTTTGGGTAACGCCGTGCGTTTGTGTTGCAGCGTGCGGCGAACAGTCGCAGCTCTTCCCGGCGCAGCAGAAGCGCATTGTTGGTGGACGCACGGCGTCTCCAGGACTCTTCCCCTGGCAGGCGCTTCTCTCGGTAGAGGACGCGTCTCGGGTCCCTGAGGACCGCTGGTTCGGCAGCGGAGCTCTCCTCTCCCCGTCCTGGGTCCTCACGGCGGCTCACGTGCTCCGCTCTCACCGGCGCGACCTTTCCGTCGTGCCCGTCTCTCCGGAACACGTCCGGGTCCACCTGGGTCTGACGGACGTGCGGGACAAACACACAGCCACCAACCGGTCCGTAGAGAGAGTGATTCTGCACCCACGGTTTGACCCTCAAAACTACAACAACGACATCGCGCTCGTTAAACTCGGTCGGGCCGCGACGCTGTCGGAGGTCGTGCGCCCCGTCTGTTTGCCCGGAGCTGGCGCGGAGGGTCGCGCCCTGACGCCCAACACGCTGGGTGTGGTGGCGGGCTGGGGCATCAACGCGGCTAATGCTTCTTCCTCCACCAGCGGCCTGACCTCGGACTCCGTCTCCGAGCTGCTGCAGTACGTGAAGCTCCCGGTGGTGCCGCAGGACGAATGTAAAGCGAGTTACGCCTCGCGCTCCGTCAACTACAACATCACCGGCAACATGTTCTGCGCTGGGTTTTATGAGGGGGGTCAGGACACCTGTCTGGGGGACAGCGGGGGGGCTTTTGTGATCCAGGACGGCCGCAGCGGGAGATGGGTGGCGCAGGGGCTGGTGTCCTGGGGCGGGCCGGAGGAGTGCGGCAGTCAGAGGGTGTACGGCGTGTACACGCGGGTCGGCAACTACATCCACTGGCTGCGTGCAGAGATGAACCTCTAGTGCTGAGGGAGGAGTTAAATGTTGCCTTTATATAAGTTATTTCTCTTTAATTTTTATACGACGTGTTTTTAATATCCCTTCAGATACGTTTCTGTTCTCTGTTCTGTATGATAATGAAAGTCTCCATGAGTTACTCCAGGTTATGGACTTTACAGTTTTTAGTAAAAGTACTTATGAATGTGCGCAATGCCACAAACAACATGAGCTCATACTCAACAAAACACGTTTGTACTCAGTTCCATGGTCTTATTTTATCTTTTGTTTATTATGTAAAATATTGTCCCAATAAAAGTGGGTGTTCATTACAAAAGTACAAAGTATTTAAGCATATAATTTACAAACTATTTTGTTACATTCAGCTCCATGTACACAAATATATCTTAAAACATTTAATGTGTAAACTAATGACATTTACATTTTCCTGTATATTAAAGTTTTCACTCAGAATAATTGAGATCTCAGCTGTACTGGCTTGTTGGGATGTGGGTGGAGTCAGGGGCGGAGTCTAACTCTGGCTGCTGGGAAGCCACACCCCCTTTGAGACGGTCCAGTTAAGATCTTTAGAAAATGTGAATTCCCCTGTCATGTGTGATGTTCCGCATTGTTGAGGTGTACAAACACAAGCTTTGTTTTTCAGGTGGACCGGTGTGTTGAGATGTGAGACATGATACAGGTCTAACTGACGTTCCTGCTGAAGATCATTTGTGCAGCAGGAGAGATTATAACAGATAAAAGGAGGATGACTCTGGTCATTGCATTTCTGCCTGTAAATCCTGCTTCACCTTTAGTTCTGGATTAAAGAATCGATTGAGAGTGACTGGGTGAGCCCTGCGAGACACTTCTAATATTTTATTGTTTGTTTTCATGTTCTTAATAAGGACCACCTCTCAGTGTGAGACCCCACCAAGACCAGAGAACCAGTGTGTGTGTGTTTCTGAAGAAAATGTGTCACCACAACTGGTGTACCCCTATAAAAACTTAGTATATACAAATAATGTGCATGTGGTTAATACTTCACTGTTTCCAGCGAATTATTTGGATAATCTTTTATAGCAGAGAGCAGCTGCTCCCCTGAACTTCCAAGATGGTTCATGTACAGATCCAGTTCTCTCAGGTGTGAGGTGATTGATTTTAAAGCTGATGCCAGAATGGCACAACCTTCATCTGTGATTCCACAATATTCCAAACTGCAGAGGGAACAATGACATGGTCAACTTACACTAAACAGACGTTCAGTCAGACACATTTAAAGAACTTACCGGAGGATCTCCAGTTTACAGTTAGGATTTTCCAGTGCAGATGAGAGGATTTTTATGCCCAACATACTGAATTTGTTCTGAGACAGATCTAACTCTTTCAGATGTGAGGAGTCTGATCTCAACATTGAACCCAGAGCAGCATAACCTTCATCTTTAATTATGCAGTTTCTTAACCTGTAACAAGAAATGAAGAAACCTTCAGCTCAGGGTAAAATACTACATAAATCATGACACCAGCATCTTCTTAAGTTATTTTCTGTCTTACGTCACACAGGATCATACGCTTCCATTGCATCACAAACGCCGTTTGACATAAACTTACCTCAGAACTTCTAATTTACAGTTGGGATTCTCCAAAGCAGCAAAAAGTAGCTTCACTCCTAAATCCCCAATATGATTCCAATCCAAATTGAGTTCTGTAAGGTGTGAGTTTGATCTCAGAGCTGAAGCCAGAGCAGCACAACCTTCATCTGTGATGTTACAATTACTCAACCTGCAGAAAGAGTGGCACACTTATTTCTGTCTTAAGCTTTTTCACACATTAATTCTTATTTAACCAATGTGCTAATCTTGCCTTAGGATCTCGAGATCACAATAAGAATGCTCCAGACCTCCAGAAAGTTCTCTTACTCCTGTTTCTGTAAGTTCATTTCCAGATAAATCCAGCTGTCTGAGGTGTGAGGGGTCTGATCTCAGAACTGATGCCAGAGCAGCACAACCTTCATCGG
>JBAJNP010013532.1:0-12019 GCA_036877545.1 Yasuhikotakia modesta | reverse complement strand
ACACACACATAAACAGGACACCAGTATTACTGTCTGCGGTGCTGTATTTACCCTGAAGTTGTCGGGATCCACGTGCAGTTTCTCGGAGTGCAGCACGCTCAGCTCGGCGTACGTGTTCTTGATGTCGTCCATGTTCTTCATGGCTCTGTCCAGCCCGTGCAGAACCACCTTGCCGTGGTTCGCGACGTTTGGGTTGGCCTGGATGGCCTCTGCATTGTACAGGTTTCCAAAACTTCCAAAGTACCGCTGAGTCCAGGGATAGACGATCAGGACCCTGCAAAATAAACAATGCATTAATAATAATAATAATAATAAAGGAGAGATAATGGACATAAAAACA
Organism: Yasuhikotakia modesta; assembly: GCA_036877545.1. Classification (NCBI taxonomy): domain Eukaryota; kingdom Metazoa; phylum Chordata; class Actinopteri; order Cypriniformes; family Botiidae; genus Yasuhikotakia; species Yasuhikotakia modesta. The sequence continues at coordinate 11,679 of JBAJNP010013532.1, read as the reverse complement.
CGAGCATGACATTAAGGAGGCGACACCTGCACAAGGCTTTGGGACCCGCTTCCTCATAATTCAGTTTGCCGAAAATCTCCTGGATGTAAGCGCGCTCCTGATCGCTCCACACAACCATGATGTCCGTTTATGAGCTTCTTCTCCTTCAGGAACAAGAATCGTAACTTTCTGAAACTTTCGACACTATTTATGTCATCGGCGGCGACGTCGAACCTGCGGGGCTTACCTGATTGGTTGATAGGTTGCATGGGCGGGGCACCAAAGATTAAGTGGCTGTGACGTCAGTGTTTTTGTGAGGCGTGACGCAAACAACAAGTTGCATAACAATATAAACATTTTAAAAAATGTAGAAAAATGACGCCGGGTGTTTAAACTACATCCTGAAGATAATTAATAATTAATAATAAATCGTTTAAGAGTAAATTGTGACAGTCGCAAAGGTGAACGTATAAATGATGTAAACCATTTACTGTAAATGTTTATTATAAATGCACAAGCCGATTTTTATGTAAAACATAAAGGTTGGAAATCTCATATTTGACAACAATAACAGTTTTAATCAAAAATACCTTTTCTCCATTTTAGACCATTCCTTTACTTAATTGTTTAAATACTGTTTAATACACGATATCAGTTTTTGCTGTGATCTCTTGGTTATCTGGTTATCATCTGCTGCACAGACGCAAGTTTAAACGACCCTCTGTTATCTGCAGTCACAGACCCCCGCTTGCGTCTCCTTCACGAACAAACCCACCAGCTCGTATTAAAGGGCGTGTTCGTTTATCTGCTTTATTCTGGAGCCAATAAATGAGAATTAAGATTTACAAATCAACTCAGATTAAGAAAATCACAAAATTCTTAACAGTAAATCCTGGATCTCATTCCCTCTTTTATTTTACACTAAACGCGTCTTGTAGAAACATAAGTTTCAGAATTACTTCTTTAACTTTGTACAACACTTACAAAAGTCTGTAAACTGACTGATATAAGGTTTGCATTAACACACGATTATAACCATCATGTTTAAACTGAGTGGGAATAGAGTTTTCTTGCATGCATACCCTGAACATCTATAAAGCATTTTTGCACATATATAAAGTCAGGTGTGACATCTTGAACTTGGCATTGAAGATGGAAACGTGAGCAGATTACGATCAGAAAGCGCTCGCCCCTGATATCACAGAAGCGTGCACGCGCTTATTGACACGTCCTCCAGCCGGGTGGGCAGGGGTGGGTCTGCGGGCACAGGGGCAATTTGTCAATGTTTCCTGGCAAAGGTTCAATGGGACACGCAATTACGCCCTATCTTGGGTGGGTCCACTCAACTTAAACGCTTAAAAAGAGGATCAACTTAAAGGTGGGCAAGTCATTGGACTGGCACAAAACTCACTCGAATCACAATGAGTCTCTCTGCTAAGGACAAGGACAGCGTGAGAGCCCTGTGGGCTAAGATCTCCCCAAAGGCCGCAGATATTGGACACGAGGCTTTGTCCAGGTAAGTCAAACCAGTCGGTCTTTTCTGTAGAGATGCATCTTACATGACAGCAGTTTACCCAAGACTCAACGAGTCTCCATCGTCTGCAGAATGCTGCTGGTCTACCCCCAGACCAAGACCTACTTCTCCCACTGGAGCGACCTGAAGCCCGGTTCTGCTCCCGTTAAGGCCCACGGGAAGAAAATCGTTGCGGGTCTCGGTCTGGCTGTAGAGAAAATCGACGATCTGTTCGGCGGCCTGTTGACTCTGAGTGAACTTCACGCCTTCCAGCTGAGGGTTGATCCTGCCAACTTCAAGGTAAAATAACTTCTAACTCCTGCCCTGATTTTCCATCAAGTGCCTTTTTAAAATCTCGTGCCTTTTTAAAACGATGCGACACTGAAGTCTTCTCACCTCCTCAGATCCTGGCCCACTGTCTGCTGGTGGTGATCGCCATGCTCTTCCCTGAGGACTTCACACCTGAAGCCCACCTGGCTCTCGACAAGTTCCTTGCCAACGTGGCTCTGGCCATGTCTGACAAATATCGTTAATCTGCCTTAAAAACTTAAAACGAGCCTGATGTGTCTTAAATAAAAACACCTGGAGACGCTCAGAAATCTGCGTTTCTTTATTTCCTCTGATAACTTATGTCCCACATGAACTATTAATACAGGCCGGTCTACAGTTTTTATTAATGATTTTTATTTAAACCTAAAGGATCTTTTTAGGGTTAAACTCAGAATAGAAATGGCAACAATCATCATACAGTCGCTGTTAAAGTTACTGTAAACTTACTGCTCAGATAAATCTGGAGAAATCAGATTTCAGAGGTAAATTCGACTCTTACAAAGCTTAAAAAATTACTTTATCAATTGCATTTATTTTACGATACAAAATATTTACAGAGTGAAAATCAATGATGACAAACAGAAGAATAATGTTAGTCAACTGTAAGTTACCACTGCATCAACTTTAAACATTTTAATTTATTAACAGAAATGATAATAAGTCTTTCTTATTGAAAATATTAATTCTACATAAAATTAAAGTAAATGAATCCTTTACCCTGTCCGTAGAAGCAGTGACGTGGTACTGACGCGTGACGTCATGTTTTATATCCAACAGCAGAAATAATGACAACAATAAAATACAACATTAAAACATTAAAGAACATTAATAAAAACATGATTTATCATTTCATTACTTTAGAACAAAATAACCAAAATATGACAAAACAAACAAACACTTTTACGAGGTTCATTATGTTTTAAATCATAATTTAACATGTTGTAATACAGTTAATGTCGTGAATAATTTCTAACATATTGATCACAGGATACAAAAAAGTGAAATATGCATAAACATATTTTCAGATCCTATCGTATTCGGAGGAAAGAGTGACGTCAAAAATACATTATAGTGAAGTACTGACATCTACTGGAAACGCAGAAAATGATCTGGCATCAGTTTTCACGCTTTATTGATTTACGATTTTATATTAAACATGTACGTAAAATGCAAAATATGTGTGTTGGGTTATTTAAACCATCTGAGAGGGTTTATTACGCGTTAGGCTCGATTATTTCATGATAATTCGCATCTTCTCATCCCCCAGCAGGAGTCTGTAAAACATAACAGTCTTACTGTAAACATTCATGCTTTGCTCTTGTTTTATCTTAGCTAAAAGTGAAGCTGACCTTACGAGACCAGCAGCTACCAGCCCGCCCGCGATCGGACCGACCCAGTATACCCAGTGGTAAGTCCAGTAATTCACCATCAACGCTGGCCCAAAAGCTCTCGCGGGGTTCAGACAGCTGCCAGAAACATCACCTCTGCACAACAGCACAGCAGCACGTTTACGAAACGTTTAAATAACATTAATAACTTCGTGCAATTGGTTTATCTTGTATTTTTAACTCACCCTGCAAGAATGTTGATGATAACAGCGCAGCCCACCATAAAGGGCACCAGGGGGCTTTTGCTCTTTCCGTTTACTGCCCCCAGCAGCACCACCAAAGTAACCAAACAAGTCATGGCAGCTTCTGCAAAGACAGCCTTTCCCAGCCGTTCCTCTGACGTCACGATGTCAAACGCCGCACCAGACGCGTTCATGTACTTCTCGTGTGACGTCATCACCTTCAGAACACGCGTGATGTTATTGTCGCGCAATACAAGCTTTTATGCATCACACAGAAAGCAGCACCTCCTGTCTATCCCCACGGACACGGTTTGTGAAACACCTGAGGTCGGTCACACCTTGGACATGGCGGCGCCCAGAACGCCCCCCAATATCTGGCTGATCAGATACGGGACCACCAGCGCCATCCGCATCCCGCCGCATAAATAGACGGCGATGGTGAAGGGAGGGTTGAAATGAGAACCGCTGGAAAACAAAACACACATCGATGGTCCAAAGCAACCAAACACAGATCAATCACTGTCAGGAGACTATAGAGACAAATGCCAAGTGTAAATAAAGGCTTTATATAAAAAGTGTTGTTGCTGTTATGATTTCTCTTAAAACAAGTTTAGAGATCATCCCTAACATGTTTTTTTTTGGCTATAGTGTTTTATTTTTGCAAAGTACCGAAAATATAATAAGTAGCAAATAAACAAGGTGAAGAAATACACTGTAAAGATAAGTTCTTATGCACTTGTTAGGCACTGTAATGTAGTACAATGCACTTAAAAGGATAATGCGAAACAATGCATTTAAAAGGATAATGCAAAATAATGCATTTAGAAGGATAATGCAAAATAATGAATTTAGAAGAATAATGCAAAATAATGCATTTAAAAGGATAAATAATGCATTAAAATGTTCCTCACCTGATTTCTGCCATACATGCCACCAGAACCGCCACTGCAAGACCATGAACCAGCGCGGGCTGAAGTCTGCCCGCCGCTTCCACGTTCTCTATTACTGACACACAGCCAATGAAGACAAAAAACATGGTGCCCACCAGCTCAGCGACGCAGGGCTGAATCACTCCCTCATACCGGCTCGGAGGTTTAGCTGAAGTCTTGTTGAGCAAAGTTTTGTCCAGTTCTTGAAGCTCCACTTTCTCTGCCTCCAGCGTCATGTTGAAGCACAAGCAACAAACTCACTGACTGACTGACTGACTGCCTGCCTGCGCTGGTCTGACCGCAGATGGACCTGTGATTACAAAACCTGTAAATCACCATAAATCTCTTTCACACCTTGACATGTGATGCAATCCGTGTGGATTGTTATAAATGAATCAGCAATTGCAAATAAACAGATATTCAAGCAATACTTACAATGAAGTAGTAAGAGAGTTTGGACGGCTCTGGTCAGTTTAAAGTCCACAGAGATGCACATTGACACCAACATTATAACCGGACTAAAAGGTTATTCACATATTGACATTTATGTGAAAACATGAGCGATAGATAAACACATCGTGGGAAAATGCAGGATGTTTTTAAAGAATCAATAAAACTGTGAGCTACCTGAGGATATTCACAGAATATATTTATCATTTTCCACCAGTCTCATGGATAATTTTTCATTCTCTTATCAGACTGTATTGTTGCTCTGCTGGTGAACTTTGTTATTGGTTTGTTAGATCATAACTGCCTGGCCTTGAGTGTAAATGCTATCAACTCAAACGACATGATAAAACAATCACAAACACATGGAACTTGCTCAAAATTTAGGTTGAACTTTGAGCAGAAACATGATGTGTTGACTGCAGATTCACTAATGCTACTACATACTGTTGCAGGAACGAGCCATTTTAAAACGAAAGGAACAGAAAGTTAAATCTTTGTGAATAACAGCCAAAATCTCACCAGCGGATCTGTTGATTTACTGTATGGTGTTATTAAACTGTGATGTTAAACTGTGATAAAGATCAAACGCAATAAAACTCATCACTCTTTATTTGAGTGCCGCATGTCTTCATTCTCCAGCAAATCAAAAACACTTTCAAACAAGATCTTACAAAAAACAACATTTAATAAAATCATCAGTTACACAACAGAGAGTTACACAAAAGTCAAACAAACACATTTTCTAAAGAGACTATGAAGCATTAGAGTACAGAACAGTTTGTAGGTCGGTATTAATATAAAGTTTAACGTCACACAATGTTTTACAAACACCTGCAGAACATCTGAGTTCATTTAAAGAGAACACGGATCTTCTTATCACCCGCAATTAACCTACAAAATAATAAACACAGTGTCAGAAAACTAAAATGGCATATATTACATAAACACACAAAAACACAGACATGTACCTTAAATATTATCTTAATATCCATCATTTTAAAATGTGCATCATATATGGTTTAAAACAGACCTACTACAAACACACCTGAACTGGACATGAATAAACTACGTAATATTCTCTGTAAGGGAGAAACAGAAGATTACCTCACAATGCTGACAGTGACCAGAGCGCCGGTCAACGGTCCCACCCAGTAAATCCAGTGATGGTTCCAGTGACCGGACACAATCGCTGGACCAAAGGCCCGCGCTGGGTTCATACATCCTCCTGAGATTCCCCCTCTGGGTCAGCACCAGATAAATGAATAGAACCATTTATGCCAAACTCAACTTTATTTTTCACAAGAAGCAAACAAACCAATTTATCGCTTAAAAATGTATTATGGCAAAAACAATATTTAATTCTGCATTCGTTACTTTTGTCTCTCTACTGCCATCTTTATTTGAAACAAAATTGCAAGTTACTTTGTTTACTTTATTAATTCCACTGTCTACCAAACTGACATTTCCCAGAAAAAAACTAGCCTCTCAAATCATTATCAGGAGATGATATTAAACACGGATCTGTTTCTTGCTGAATGAAAGATTTTTAACTTTAAAAAAGTGTGGCTTTTTTCTCACCCAGCCAGGATGTTGGCGGTGACGGTGAGGCCGATGCAGAAAGGAGCAAGAGACGTGCGTGTGCGTCCGTTTACGGCCCCCATGCTGACCACCACAGTCAGGAACATCGTCATCATCATCTCGGCCAGAGTCGCAGAACCCACTGCATCCGGCGACTGAACCGCATCAAACGCGGCTCCTGTCGCATTTCCAAACGCCATCTCTGTAGTTACAGCCTGAGAGAAATACAGATGAATGATGATTTACACTCAAACCTTTGAGAAATGGCTTTAAATCAGATAATGAAAAGGGTCTGACGGCTAGCAGACATACTTTAGCGAGACAGGCAGCGATCACACCTCCCAGCATCTGTGACAGAACATATGGCAACAGGAGAACTAACTCCATCCCTCCAATCAGATACACGCAGACCGACACGGCCGGATTGAAGTGACCTCCGCTGCAGGACAAGATGAGAGAATCACATTTACTGTAAATGTCATCAATACGTCACAGTTTTGCTATAGATTCAGATATAGATTCAGATAAAACTTTAACAGAATTCTTACAAAATATTTTCTATTTGCCCCCAAAATCTAAGTTTAACTTTTTAAAGTGTAAAAATCTATAATGCAAGACTAAAATGTAAAATCTTTATATTATTACAGCTTTCTGAAGTTCATTTTAACCGACATTATTCTGTGCTGTAACAACCAAACACACAGAACTCATGACAATTACCTGATTTCTCCAAAAATTGCGATTGCAATAGCCAGCGCTAATCCGTGCGCCAGTGCCGGCTGCACGCTCCCGCTGATGCCCACGTTCCCCATCACCGACACGCAGCCCACAAACATGAAGAGCATGGAGCCCAGGAGCTCCGCCAGACACGGCTGAATGTAGTGCTCGTAAAACGACAAACTCTTGGGCTCATCCTGTCGGCTGTTCCCTCCATCCCCCGTTGCTACGGAGAAAAGTTCTGATTTGGTCTCTGCTGAAGTCATTGTGCCCGTCCGAACCTCGTCTTCTGCCCCATCCGCAGCGGTTCTGTACTGATAAAGGTGTTGGGAGGATGGGGTGGGGGTCTCGAGGCGGGCCGGCCCCCCACCCCTCCGTCATTCTGGGCGGTTTGGGAAAATTCACTTAACAATTAAAGTGGTGGAGGGCATTGTTCCAGGGGTGACGAGTTCAGGATATAGCTTATCATCCAACGGCCTGTTATTGCACAACAGAGACACATAAAATGTGTATAATGATAAGTTATAAATGTGTATAAAATGTGCATCATGTCACTCAAGGTCTCCTCACTTGTCTTATGTAATTTAATTGATCAGGTCTAATGCAGTTTGCAGAACCCTGTGTGTCTAATGGGCTAATATAGATCGGTCTGTACTGCAGAACCTCAGGCGGTTCTGCTCACACTCTCAGGCGGTAATTCGGATCCTGCAGCGGTAAATAACAGCACAAGGTCGCTGTGGGTTAATGTTTCTCCAGAGAGACTCAGTGACAGGGTGGAAAACAGAAAAACGCAGGATGTCAGCGGCTGATGCGTTCATGCCTGAAAACGTTTCCTTTTTTTGTGTCTTTTAATCACCTTTTGTTTTTCAAAACTCTTTACTGGTGATTATTTGTGACTTTAAAGAAAATCACAGTCTGAAACTCAGACACAGTTTTATATTAAAACTCATCTGTATACAATTAAGCCACAGAGAAAAGAGTGAGAATGTTACATCATGAAATTCCTGCAGTTTTATTTTCTATTGCTGTGACAAACGGCAATCTAAATATTTAGGAGATAAAAAATAACATTATTAAAATAAAGTCCAACAGTAACAGAATGTTGCTATATGCAACTAAATATACTGCTACATGTACCGCTATCAGTTCAGCTGGGCAGTACAGACCTATAGATACTGTGTACAGCTCTATGAACCACAGATTCTGACAGCCATCAGCTTCCGGGACTGGAACTATTGATAAGTGTCAATAAACGTTGGATCAAAACGTCGGATTTACAGGATCAAAGTTAACAAAAGAGCAACAGTAAATCACTTTAATTTTGTAAATAACACCAGTCCATCTTCTTACCAGAAGCCCACATACAGTTGACAGACAGTCTATTTATATCAACTATCAGGTGAGAGACATGAGGAGACAAAACAGAGAAAAACTCTCTGATGCCAGAGGTCTCCATTTTTATGGGGCTGAACAATGGAAAAAAGACAGAAATGACATCCTGTTCCTCTCCTGACCTCTGCTTGTGTCGTCTCTACTTTAAAACCAGGTCCCTGCTGGCGTTTAAAACACGAGGCCTGAAAAAGAAATGTCTGCTCTTGGTTACCAAATAGTCTTGAATTCAGAAACCGGGTAGAACGTGCCTCTGAAGTTTATCAGTCCAGCTGCTGGATTCTGTTATATCACAACAACATTCCTTTAATTGTGCCATTATAGAAACTTTGTAACCTTTTGTTATGGTAAATTTCTTTGTGTAATTTAACCACAAAAGACCTGGTTTAAATAATGATTGTCTACATTTGATCTCCTAAACTCAATGACTTGCTATTCTACTACTCCATTAAATAAACAGTATTTTAAAAATGCTTTGCTTTGTGTTTTCATTTAAAGTTAACTTATTTTAGTTAGTGAAAGTTTAATAAATGAACTCTGAGAGACCTGATACAGTTTCAGAATCTCACGTTTCTGACTCGTGCTTTAATGATGCTAGCTTCCTGAATTTTGATCACCTATTGTATGTCTGGAGGAAAACAACTTCTGCGAAAGACCCAGCGAAATGTTGAGATTGTGTTATGACACATAATATTTCACTATATAGGGTGGAACCACCAACAATCGTACAGCCTGACAGACGTACATGTTATACGTCTGAACAATGAGTCTGAAATTTAATGGCACGTCTGAACGTAAGAGTTTCGTACTTCCACTACGACAGCGACGTGCTTCCACTCAGTCAGACGGCACTGACGTCTCTGCAGAATCTCACTCCTCAGAGCCCGAAACAATCACACGTTCCCCTCCTGAACTCTCACAAACATCTCAGACTGACAACATTACTGTCTTTAATCAGCTCTTTATTTCACTCTTTAGGTTGTTTAAGAAGCGTGTTATATACAGTAATATTTATCAACATAAGCTTGATTTATTTTTCTAAATGAAACCATTTATTTATGAAACCATTGTAATAACTCTTTAATATATTATATTCTACTGACACTAAAGCAGAAAACACAAAAATAACTTAGTTAACTGCTTATATCTACAGGAGTTTGTTAGTTGTTTAACTGTGAACTGTGTGTTTTAGCTCTACTGCCCAACAGAACAGATTTATATAGTTTATACATCTGACTTTACAATTTAAAAAAAGTAAACCTAAGAACTAAGAATAAAGCAGATGAGCAGTTTAAGGTGTTAACTCACCTGTTAATGAAGCGCAGTGGGGGGCAGAAATCCAGTCTGGAGAACTTCTCAGAGGTCAAGCACTCATTCTGAAACAAACACAAGACGCTTGATTCTTATTTACTTTATATGAACTGTGATTAAGAATGTATGTAGTTTAACAGATTCTTGGCATAAGTTTCAGATGCTTTTCTACATCTGTTGGGAACATTGCGTCTCGAATCTTCAGCAGCCAAAACAAACCATCAGCAAATCTTCAAGTCCAGGAAATCAGGTTTGTGAGAGACAATGACCTGCAGGCTGGTTTTATTTAGAATCAGACACTGATGGCATTCACAGGCAGGCTGGCAAACGTAAAGGCGCCAGGTTAGGGTGGATGCAACGTTTACTCCACAGGAAGTTGAGAAACACAACAAATTCACGGTGAGAGACCTTGAAAATGACGCATTTGTTGTCATACAGTCACAGAAGCAGCAGTGTCTTGCAGGTCTCATCAGACACATCAAAGTAGCTGAAGACTTTACTGAGGCGTCTGAGGAAACTCTGAACGCTCCCAAGTGTACTATTGTTGTCAGCAGAGATGCACAGCAACAACACAATACATGCTAGTAACCCAAACAGGATGTACAACCGTATGTAGGATGCACACATTTTTACATGTTTACTTTCCAGCAAATCAAACCATAAATCAAAACCCAACTGTCACACAATATTTCTCTAACTGAGGCAAAACATTTAATATGTGACCCTCATAAAACCTTTTAAACTTTAAATCACCATAACGGGTATAAAGTGGCACTTTTATCAAATCATCAGAATGTGTTATAAACATACATACTCATCTATATTATCACCAAGCAACATCACCAACATCAAAATCAAGCGTAATGCATGTTAAATAGAAACAGCCCAAATACACCTTTGACTTAATTTAGGAATAAAATACATTTCAAATAACAACATCTGTGCTGTTCTAAACTAAAAATGTATGCAAACACTTTCTGTTTGAAAAACTACATATAACAAATGAATAATCCACAATGCAAGGTGAATTTAAAGGGAAACGGTTGAACAGATGACAGCGCTTCTTATCATTGAAGACTGTCTGTCTCTACAGGAATGTGACCAAAACACAAACACACAATCATCCATGTTCAACTGGATAAAATGTTTCAATTATCAATAATAATACTAATAAATAAGTCATAATAAATATGTTAAATAACCTTTTTTGCATAATGTTCTCATTCTAAAAACACCAAAAGCACATTTATACCTTTTTATGTTTTTTGTTTGACTGCTTAAAGAATTGTTAGTAAGAGTTTAAGAAATCCTCTTATTCCTCACGAATATACATATATATATATATATATAACCAGAACCAACACTATGGATCTTAAAAAAGCTATATGCAAAATTAAACTTAAAAAAATCTCCAAAAACTCGGTAAGAGGTTTGATATTGATATTTTTTGATATTGATATTGAAATTTGATCACATGTAAATGTAAATGTTATCAGCAGGGGGAGATGTTTCAATAAAACTGACCTCTTCACTCTTCATCTCATGTGTTCATCCGTCCAGTAACATTTACTGCCAGCAGAACCGTTCAGTCCAAGCAAATGTTATCATCAACAAATGTGATGCTGAACGGTTGCTTCGGTGATATAACAGGTTTCAGGTGTTTGTACAGTTAGTTAAACGTCTGTAAACAAATAAATGTTATTTAAACGTCATCGAAACAACGCAGCAATCCTGTAACAAACACAATAATATAAACAAATGACTTTTATTAACACTGTAAGGAAAGTCGCATCAAACCCTGTTTAATTAATAAATAGGGTAATATATAAAAACACAAGATCTCCACATTAAACCTGATATGAACCGCAACTAACGTTTTATTTCTTATGCTAAAAGGGTTTTCATGTGTGAAG
>JBAJNP010013531.1:0-12020 GCA_036877545.1 Yasuhikotakia modesta | reverse complement strand
ACAGATTCTTTACTGTTTAAAAATATTAACTTTGTTTAAAAACAGGATAATTTATCTCAGCTCAAACATAAAGAAACATAAACCACAATGGCTTCAATTAGCCAAGAATGCCAGTGAAAAAGAGACATACAGACTCTAATATTATTACACACAAATGAGGGAGTGAATAAGACACAACCCCATACCTGAGTGTCTGTTGGACGGGTCGCTGCGTTGCATTCGGTGTCATCCATGACGGATCCATATGAACCAACCACACACTTCACAGCTCTCATCTGGTAACCGGGACCACAGGTGGTAGTGCACTACAGACACACAAAGAGAAGGTCAGTTAGGGACCGCAGAGATCTCTCTCACTTAATGTCACATAGTGGAGTTATAAGCTGCTGAAAGATTTGAAATTTAAAGCTGTCCACTATTGACCCGCTGGCATCAGTTCAGCACTGATGTGATAATCATCCGCATGGGCATCCTGGGACCCGGGCCAGTAATTTGTCCACCTTTCTCCTGATTTTATTGCTTTTTTCTCATCACTGACTGGACTGAAACGAAGTCAAGCTTGTGTAACAGCTTTTGAACTGTTAAATCTTCGAACGTACATTTGACTTGATTTCTTAATCTATGGCCCAATGATGTCTAATCTCTGTCACACTTTTGGACTTCCTCTCTGAGGAAAGTATTTGCTTTTCTGCAGACAGCCATAAATAGTTCAAGTGAACAGAAAGCACATTATCCTGTGATATAAGAAGACATACAGTTTAGTTATGCTTGTTTTGGATGTGTGCCACAAAAAGTAATATTTGTTTTCTAGCCTCTAGCCCTGTATCTTCTTTGTGGTCGTATGTGTATCTATTTACAATATCTGCCTATGTGTTCGCTATCTATTCCTTATACAGTGAAAGCCACAGACATCATTATATAAGAAATAGAAAATTATTTTGGGCACAGCATGTGTCCACATTAGACGTATATGGAGCAGAGCAACAAAACTGGATCATTTTCAGTATAATCAACAGCTGTCTGCACTGAAGGTGGACATTGTGGCAACATGCCTCCAGTTAATGGGCGACCAGTTTGTATTTAAAAAGATACTCCCATCTGTCCAACTAAAATAAAACAGATTCAATTACAAATACAGCTACTGTGAACTGACTGATATGTATTTTCAGTCCTGTGTACAGTAAGCTGTACACATGAGGAAAAGATCAATAAATTAATTAAGTTTGGATCTGTATATACATTAACAATGGTATAACTGTGCCAGTGACTGTATATGGTTGGAAGAAATGGTTTTAAAATGCTAGTATTAGATTTAACTAATACTAACTAACAAGTATTCATCTTGCACAACAGCTGGCCTCAGGTAATACACTGCATTCATTACAATAAGATTAAATTGCCTTTTAACAGGCATATGAAAGAAACAATTACAGCAGTAACATAAAATGTTTCCACTCACCAGCCCCCAGTGTCCCACCTGCCAGGACGCACACTCTTGCTGCTGGCAGGCCTGAACTGACTCTGGTTTGGGGGAATCACAGAACCGGTCATCCAGTTGCTCCTCTCCAAACTGACACAATGTCTGCCGGTGCTTGTAGCCCTTGCCACATGTTACCAAACACTACCAAACCAATTCAAAACAAACACATTAAGAGAAACCCTGAAACACATGTTTCCCACCTGAGAGAAACATTTGTTTTTAATGTATCTCATGTGTCAGAAGTTAGTTTTTTCACAATCACCTCTGACCACTCCCCAGTTTTCCATTGAGGACACTGGAACTCATTACAGGGCTGGACCAAGAGTTTGTCTTGCTGGTTGCACTTGCTTTCGTCACCAGTCTCTACTGACTTGCCACATACTGCATTTCTGCTGCGCTTTCCCCCTCCACAGCTCCTGGAACACTAGAAAACCAGAGAAAATAATACCCCCAGTTATAAGTATATACAGATGGTGCCCCCAAAGTATAATGGATTTAGACAAATTTGTTATCACTGACAGCATTGCTCCTTAATCTCAATTTTCATTGGTCCATAATCCCAAATTTCATTGCTCCATAATCTTAAATTTCATTGGTCCATAAACCCAATTACTTTATTGGTCCATAAACCCAATTTTCATTGGTCCATAAACCAAATGAATTTGTCTATAACTTCAAATGTATCTAAATGTGCATGTAGGTAAGAGCACGTGGCATATGCATTGATCCAAAGTTTATATAATGCTTTTATATAATCACACCTCTGTCCAGGGCGAGTACTCCCAGCCACCAGGGTTGCAGTCTCCATGGCAAACCTCCTTGTCGTCAGGCTTGCGTTGGCTACTGCAGTAACGGTCATCAACTTTCTGCATCTTGCCGTCCAATCTGCTCTGTTTCATGCAGTACATGTCTAATGTCCGGAAGCCCCGCCCACACGTGGCTGAGCACTCACTTTTGCGAGCAACGTGCCACCTATAAATTAAAGAACATTTGTGTGAACATCTAACATCTGAAATTAGCAACAGTAAATGTTTATGGCATTAATAAATGTGGATTTGTACCTGAGATCACAGTCTGTGTTACAAGGCTCAGTGATCACTGATGGTTTAGGAGAGCCATGACATCGCTGATCAGACACCACCACACGGTCTGACTCGCGACTACACACAACTTTTCTCTTGCGCTCTCCTGATGCAAACATTATACAATTAAAGAAGTTATTAGTTTTTATTATCAGAAATAATAAGGTATTGAGTATAAGAAAGAAACAAAGAGAGAAAGAGAGAACAGACAGACAAAAAGAAAAAAGGGGTTGAAGCACACATTTCAACCTAGAAACTACAGTTGTTTACACAAAACTGCCCTCAATAACCCCGGCAACATCATGCGTCTGTTTCAAGTTTACCAAACTCTAAACTAACTTCTGGCAAACATTTTACAACAGCATTTTTTTGCTTCTCTCACACCCACCTTGGCACAGCAGACTGCACTCCTGCCAAGGGCCGTACACATCCCAGAAAAACTGCTGAGGTTTGTCTTCTATGGGAACATTGTAGGAATACCTGACGTCAGGATTATACAGGTTACCTACAGATAGAACCTGGTGTAAAAAGAGCGCAATTAGACGTACAAAAAGAATGCTGAGCCAATAAATAACAGGAAGTGGATGTTTTCCAATTCACGACAGCAGTTAAAAGGTCACGTTTTACCTGGACAACAATCTCCTCGTCTATGCGGTCAGTGCAGTTGATTCTTTCAACGACGTGGTCAGAGCCACTGTACTCAATGACAGCATTCCCCACTCTGACTTCCCTTTTAAACATACTGACCACAAAATCTCCATTGAGTAAATATTCTCCACGGCTGTTGGACAAAGCTGCAAAACAACATGCATACATTATTGCTCTGTTGTAGCCCTATTAACAAAACATTTTGAACCAAACAAATAAAGATTTAATTTAAAAAGCTGCTCTAGGCATGGTAAACAACTGAAGTAGCATCTATTTGTTGTACACAGAAACTCTGTCTCACTACAAGGTTTGGCATGACCTAATGAAAAATGTTTTCATTAATGAAAAGATTTTGCAACGGTCAGGGAAGATAAAACTAATCAGGGTTAAGTAATCCAATATTGGGCAAAGAGGCCACATCTTTTTTTTACCGAAGTCAGTCTGCTTCAAAAATTCACGCTAATGCGATTATGTAGCTAATTTCCTGAGTTGCTTTCCTCGCTGCTTAACACATTACATTGCCCAGCCCCCCACCCAACCATCTACTGTACATACTGTATACACAAACCCTTTTCACAACGTCTACATTTCTAGCTTGGCATTAAACACACACACACACACAGTAGATAAATACATATAAACACACACAGACATCAAATACACAAGGAATGCAAACATCAGACCTTTAGGTTTTCAGAGCTGAGGACCATAAACTTGGGAAAACATTTCTAAAACCTTATGACAACATCTTGATAGTAAATCTTACAGTAAATCTTTACATCACTTCCCCCTTTGGTCTATTCAGCAATGACACCAAACTAACACACCATTCAAAATGTAAAATCTCGCATAGGTTGCATTGAAATAAGGAACTGTCTGTTCAGTAAACTCCAGTATAAGCATAACATCTACATTATACTTCAGATGGCAGTGTAAGGAAAAGTACTATAATGTTTCATTTAAAATCTATTCCTGTGCCTCACCGAGGTAGTTATCGTCCTCTGGTTTCCCTGAGTAGCTGTGTTGTCTCACGTCTATGTTGGTAGCACCACTGGGAATCCGCACCACAACATTATAACCTGCACAAAAACATTTTTTAAACATTTTTCACAGTTTTTTATAAACATGTTATCTGTATAACATTAAAAGAAAGAAATCTAAGCAACATTCTTGGTATTTGTGTTCCTCTGGTATTACATTTAAGACAAACTGGACTGAAACTGGAATCATATATGAAAGCAAAACAAATCTGAGACTGTTCTGACTATGGCAATGTGTCCGTGAATTGCCTCCACCCCTGGTTCTGACAGGCTGTAAGCACATACTGGGTCACTTACCATAATGCACTATGTTGAACGTTCCTGCCACAGTTTTGCATGATGAGTTATCCCCACCACACACCCCACACTTATCTCTCCTGGCCTTGGAGTTCAACACATGGTCACAGCCTGCTTGCTGCAGACAGACGAAAAAAGAGACTTGAAGGTCTACGAATATTTATGTTCAAGATATTTATAATGCCTTTGTGAAGTAAAGGAATATTGCTTCAATAACACATAAGCACGGTGCAGAACACGCATTGATATAAAACGCATCGTCGCCCATAAAGCACTCACCCTACACAGGCCCTGCACACAGATGTCGTTGGTGTCTGGTCCGCATTGTGTTCCGTCAATTACTCGGTCCCTGAGCTGGTAGTAAGCTGTACTGCCTGCCACTCGACAGAAGAGCTTACAGCGATCCTTCATCAGAACTATACAGCAGAAAGCCCATCAATACAGTCTAATTTCAGCTGTCCATCACAGCTCACTTCTTTATTCCCCAATTGCCATTTTAATTGAAGTTGAATTGTGTTAGGTAATTAGATTTTTTTAAATAGTTGGCTATACCGTGTCCCAAATCATAAGGGAAATTCAGGGAATTATTTTATGTGGGTTACACATAAGCAAAAGCAATTATTCATTGGTTTAACGTGATAATGAAAATCGAGGGTACGGTGTTTACCAGCAGCAAAAAGGTACAAAAATGTACAAAAAATTAACGTTATCATTTGGCATTTTCCAGGACTTAAGATGGACAACAATGTGCTGCTATGAATGAATTATTCAGAATTATTTAAAACCATCATTCCCTTTTATTTGTTGTCAATGGTGTTAATATTGATAAAGTACCAGAGGCTCAATTAAGAGGCTGGCGTTTGTCCGCCATACTACAGTAACTAATGGAATGACTGCAAGCTTCATATCTGATGGACAAACATATTGCTCAACTTATTTTACACAAAAGTGTAAAATAAATCACTCACTTCCGCTGTACTTTGGCACCCAGCGAACATTTGGAGGTAGACCATTGATGTTGAAGTGGCGCCCATCAAAGCTGGCGCATTGCTCCTCCCTGAAGTCTCGTTTTTGCTTGGAGCATGGCTCAGAGTTGCAGGAACGGAATTTCATCCTGCGTCCAACACAGTACTTTCCTCCATTTCTGGGCCTAAACATAGCAAAAAACACACAGGAAATCTTAAACCATTTCATCTTACACAGTCATTTCTTTGTCAACGCTTAAAGCAAAGCTGCTGCACTAAGTGATAAAATCACAGTCAGAATTTATATGATGTTTAATCTACATGCTAAATTTTGGACCAATGAGCTTTTATAGTGGGCGGGGCCACCCAGCATGACAGCACTAAAATAAACGTAAGCGGTAAAAGTTAACAGCCTGTTAGAACAAAAATTGTCATCTAATGAATATAGATGACAGTATATTGCTTGTTGTTTTATCATGCATGACCTAGTTAGGATACTTAAGGCCTAAAAACTCACATACATTCACAATCAATTCAAAGACATTCTGTTATTCCAAAGCTTTTCTCTTTTTGTTAAGAGAATATTTCTAGCCCTGTGAAAAATCTATTTAATATAAACACAAAGCCATCTGATTATCAAAGTGCAGCAAGAATTTAGTGCCTTTTAAAGAACATTCACACAATATGATCTCCAGAATCATTTTGAATTATTTTTCAAAGGCCATCTTGGCTCCTGCCATTTGTCAGGGTACATTGAGAACGCTGGTGCTAATTCACAGTCCAGTGAGGATGCAGGACTACAAAGCGCTTACACGGGTCGGTTGCACTCGCGCATAGCGATCTTGATTCCCCCTCCACAGGTCCTTGAGCACGTGCCAAAGGGACTCCAAACTCCCCAGGCCCCCTCTACTGGAAGCGTTTCATGGTCCTTTGAGACACACACGCCGTGTTTACAATGCTGAGGAGAAAACAAATAAAGGATTGATGAGATCACAGTGGATTCAGTTAATTAACAATTCAATGCTATTAACACTATTCTTTGGCTGGGAGTGAAGTGTTAAGTTATAGTTACTCCCGCCAGCGTATTGTGATGTCGTTATGCAACGCTTGACTTACAAACAGTTTCATCCAATCAATACCAGACAATATGTGACGTATCAATGCATGGGTGGTCTCAGTTCAAAAATCAGGGCAAGAAGGATGGGAAACAGATCCTGCATGTATTTTGATGCATCGCATTTTATGCACAGTGTCATGCCTTTATGACACCATGAAGGTCAATGCAGCGAGAGATGCATGGAGGCCCTGATGCATGTTTTAAAACTTGAGTCTTGAGTCTTAACCTTAGACTTACTGATGTATTACATGAACAATATTTTCACTGAGATGTTTACAATCATGACCACTGTTCATTCTGGCACAAACAAAGCAATATATCAATGAGGACGAGTCTCACTGTGGAGGAAGTGATTTGGTCGAGGAAAATATGTGTTTGAAGTTACACTGATGGATCTGCTTTTTATCAGTTGCAACTGCACATTGGGCCATTGGGTAGCATGCAGATCTATAATAGGAATCAACAGACACATGTGAACCGTGGTGCAGTGGGCAGCACATGTGCACCTAACACATGAGAGCCCCACTTTAACACAGGTTCAAGTCCTGATTCAAGTCAAGTTCTTCGTTTTTCCTGCCTTTCATTCAACTGTTCTATAAAATAAAGTCTAAAAAACCCATGTCTAAAAATACATAATTAGAAAAATAACGTACAGCAAATTCTCCACAAGCAACCAAAGAAGGCTCTGTTAATCCTATTGCTAAATAATAGGAAGTTTTTAGAGCTAGACAAATCTCCACTTTAAATAATACCAAATCTCCCCAACAAAAGACATGAAATGTGTCAAGTGCCACGCTGTGGTATCTCAGAGAAACAGATGTTTTCAAATCCAGATTTACATAACTGTAAAATAACCACTCCATTTATTTTATGGCTGCAGTGATTTGATGTTTTGGCAGATGTTTTGAAGTGCTTGCCTTTCCCGGAGAGCATTCTGTCCCATCAGCCCAGGGCATGTGTTGGGTTCGACAGCCTTTCTGGACTCCTTCTGGGCTGGTGCACCAAAGTCTCCGACACTGTGTCTGGATAACATCCAAACACTTACTGTTAACAACTCTTAAACACTCACTCTTACACACAGTTATCTGGGCATGTAACTTTTAACGTGTTTTGAATGTCACTGGAAAATTCCAACAAGCTCTACTTCATGTAACCAAAACAGTTATGTTACAGTACACAGACTCTCTCTTATACGGTTCATAAGTAATGTTAACTTAGATGCACACTGTTCAATTTCAGCTGTGATTTGCCATTGCTTCACAGCTCCAGTTTAGATGGATTGAAAATATGGTTAAGACATGCATTGTGCAGTCCAACATAAAAGATTGTTTGTGATTGTGTCATTTGAGCCAGAGTGTGTCATGGCTTTTACATAAGATCATACAGTCTGTAGGACCGTAAAGACCACAAAGTGTACGCCTTGCTTAAGGCAGCAAATGATGTACTGTGGAAGTTTAAAGGACAGCATGTTGTATAATATCCTGAGGGATTCTCTTACCATATATGGGCACACCTGTGTCCCAGGCCCAAATATCAGTTCACATTGTTTATTGACGCTGTATATCTGTCCAGGCAGCTGCTGGGACAAAACGTATGGCCTAGAAACGGGTTCGTCGAGCAAGCACTCGCCATACCCTGTGCTAATGACAAATGATAAACAAATGACTAAGTAAAACAAAACAAAACAAACAACAAACAGCTTTTCAGTGACAGAAGATTTTGTGTTTGCTAAGGATAAAGTCATTCCCATGTCACAGAGTGTTTGGATGATAAAACAAACGCAGGCAAACGGCAATTAATCATTATGTGAGGCTGAAGTTAAGAATATTCTGTCCCTCACTGTCACAGCGCTTTTGTTCAAGCTAGTATCACAGGTTTCTAATATCATCCTGTCACTGTAATAAAGTGTGGAGGGGTTTACTTACTCGAGGAACTCTGTGATGTATTTCCGACTACATTTGGACCACATCCAAGGATTGGTGTAATAGTTGAGTGTAGGGGCCATCACATGTTGCTGGTTCTTAACTCCATCCTCCTTGCATTTGTTACTGTCATCATGAGGCATGTTGAACCTGAGGGCAAATTGAAAACATACATATGCACGCACACACACCCACACACACACACACAGACAAACATGCACACATACATGCACACACAAGACATAGCAGGTTTAGGACACATGAACTTTCATCCACATATTTACATGAATTGCGACAAAAACAGCTATTTGTTCTGTTATCCTATAAAAGTGTTTGATATATTGGCCATTGTTGACCATTTTAAGATCAGCGTTGATCAATTCACAAGAATGTTAGTTCCTCCTTACACAAATTCCAAAATCTACCTTGTTTATGTTAATTTTTTACATTGCATTGGTCATTATAAAACCCATATCAGAGCTTCAGGCAGGACAGTAATTAGCACATGAGCAGCAGAACATATGAGATTCTGGGGCGGCTATAGGGGAGAGAGGTGATACGCACAGCATTGCACTGTACAGTACCAGGAATAAATCCCCACTCAAGTGCACAGCACTGATGTCACCAGCTGCCACGGGATAAGAATGGAATTCTGAAATTCCATCTTTTGCATGTACTGTGTGAAATTAAGAGTTCATTTAAAGGTTGTTTAAAGGACATCAGTATATTACTGTACATGAAAAAATTCTAGGTCATTCTTAACTTTGTAATGCATAAGTCGGATGAGAAAAACCCTGAGTTCTGGTGGAAATGGACCAGCACAGGACTGCTGTGGGTGTGAAGTGTTACTGTTGGCGGTTTGGGTCATTTACCTTCAAAACCTATTCAAGACTTAATCTACGAAACACCAAACCCAAAGTAGAGAAAAGAGCCTTAGTTATTTCTGCGGATATGAGACAGAGAACCTTGAGAAGTTGCATATCGAGTGCAGACACACTGTTATCCAGCTGTATTAAAGTTAGTAACCTTGGAGAAAGCAGCCTGAACGATGAATTGTGTGCAGACGCGCAGTAGACGAAAATATGGCAAAAACCTTGCTGTTTTTATAACACACATGAGGGCATTTGGGTTAATGAGATCTTTCAATGCCGACAGTCACAAATCAACAAGAAATAAATTATTTAAAAGCAGTTTGGTTTTGGATAATGATATAAGCTTCTTCAAAGGGAAGTTCATTACAGACAGCTTTAAATATGCAGAAGACATTAAGGGGAAACAGTCTAAACAACATAATATATCTATATATTTCAAAGGGTACTCACACATGGCCGAGCTCATGAGCGATGGTGAATGCAGTGCTCAGTCCATTGTCCTCATTAATACTGCAACTTCTATAGGGATCGCAAACTGTTCCCAGCTCAGCAAGACCTGAATATCCGTGAAGGAACAGTGAGATTATTGTTAAAGCTGAAGCCATAATGTTTAGCGTAACTGTCCTAATTCTCATCAGCTGCATTAGCATCATCTCTAACAGGGCTGTAAGTGAGAACTGCATGATGGGTAATTGAGCTCACAACCTTGATTTGCACACAGAGATGACGTACCTAAAGTGTCGCACTTGTCTCGCGCTCGACAGATGTCCTGTCTGTGACATAAAAACAACACGACAGGTGTACATTTTAAAAACTGCTTGCATACAATCTTAAATTCATCTTAAATTTGTGCTTATGGTACAAACTTGCTTTGAACTAGTTTAAAAGTCACTAGTGTAAAACATGATCAGACATATTGTAATACAATCAGTGTTGCTGGATCAATTCTTTCACATGGCACTGAATCCGTATAATAAGAAAACACAGCCGCAACACTTCTGTTATTTCTTATAAAACACCTATAAGCAATAATCTAAAGCATCCCATAATAAGCTCCTTGACCTGGTGATTAGGATGGCAGTGTCATGATGTGAATGGTGGTTGTCATCCGGGTGGTTCTGACTCTGCTGCCATATGCAGAAGTTTTTCAAAGTGGCCTGTGCATTGAAAGAGATGGTGGGTCCGTCCTGCAGTAAAACACACACAGAACAAATTAACACACTGTACAAACTGCTGCAATCATTTAAAAGAATCCTAAAAAACTTACCAGCTCATTCTTTATAATGACCAGCTTCACAATAACAATGTTTATTAGGTTACCAATGCTGGGATCCTTATAGATAGAGGAAACCTGAATGAGAGATTACAAACAACTGAACATGTTTTTCAGAGCTCCTTATTACTGTACATTCACAATTATCAACACTTTCCAAGAAGACAGTATCAAAGACCCAATTCTCCTGCAAGAAAGAAGAGGTTCTGCAGGTATTGTAACAGGTTTAAAAATATATAGATGGACTGGACTTTATTTTTCAGCTGAATGTGTGGGTTGAATGTTTGATGTTAGCTTTTGAAAATATGTAGTTTGGCCGCTGAGAACTAGATTGTGCTGCCAGATCCTGCTAAGAATACAGCTTTCTCCAAGATCAAAATATAGGTCATCTAACCTCCCTGTGAGATCCAACTGAGAAGCATGCAGTCCATGTGCCATACCAGATTTTATTTGTTTTGTATTCACATTCATCAAATCTGTCAGACAAATTCACTCCTGCAAAACAAAATAGCTACTTACTTGACCCCCAACCCACCCCCTTTAAGACCTATAGGACACAGACCCATCAAAGCAAGGCACTAACGTTAACTGGGCAGAACTTACAATGGACATCAGGGTAAGAATGTAGTGCTGGAGGTTGCTTCCATGATGTTCTACCATCTTGCTGTCTGCTACAACCATGACTTCAACAAAACGGGGGTAGGAGAGGAAACGCTTTGATCTCCGGTGTGGCTTGGAGTTACTGCTTTCATTAGCGAAATTGTGCTTGTTTTCTGTGGAGGGGGCAGAGGAGAATCTGGAAGTAAGAGTCTCCAGGTTGGACAGCATGCTTGAGGACAATTTTCTCCTCAGCCTGTCCCTGTGGCTGATGTGTTGCCCTTTATGTCCTGCAATGGAGATGAGAACAATGTGTGTTAAGAATTACAGTGAGACAGTTTTATCATATCATCAGCTTTACGCTGTTCTGGTTCCAGGCATCCAGGCTTCTGGCAGGCAGCATGGATGATCTAATGGGTCCTCCTCTCTATATACAGTGAGGTTCAGAATAAACCAGCAAGTGATTCTGAACACAAGAAACTGGCAGCAGAGTTTAGTAATATTTGTATTAGTTTCAAAAATTGGATTGTATGGAGACGGATCCTCATCAGTTATGGTGTTGTGTTTGGTGCTGGGGGCTACAATGAACACCTGATAACTGCTATTAAACTCAAGAATAGACTTCAGTAGAAGCTTGGAGTATAGTCTAAAATAATTGGATGGCAGAGCTTTAGATTACAAAGTTAAAAGGTTTTCTGTGTTTATTTCTGCAGCTTATATCCAATAA
>JBAJNP010013530.1:0-12021 GCA_036877545.1 Yasuhikotakia modesta | reverse complement strand
GTAAATATATATATATGTGCATTTCATTGGCATATATACTAATGATCAGAAACTTGAAATCACTGAGATATTTATTTTATTTAAGACACGGCGGCTTCTGTTTATCAACATAGGGTTACTGTTAAAATAATTGGCCAAAAGTATAATTCAGTTTTCCTTTTTAAGCAGCGTTACTTCAGTTGGCTGAGAAAACACAGTTACATCATCTTTAGAAAATCATTCTAATGTTTAATAAGAGGACTTGTTGTTTGAGAAACTTTTATTGTGTTAAAAGTGTCACCTAAATGTCTTCATTAGCTGTCAGTCATTAGTTTCTAATAGAAGATTTTTGGATGAAAAAAGTTTAAAAATTAAAAAAAATAAAGATTCAATTTAATAGAAACTTTGCTTTGCTAATTCTTGGACAATTTAATACATTCTGGGTCAACTAAAGTTCTTTAGAAAACGTCACAGTGATTCTGAGCTTTTGAACATTAGTGTACTTTAAATAGTTTCCCTTCACAAATGTGTTTCTTAAATCATCTGCCTCTGTTGTCATTCACAATAGCAGGAGTCGGGACGCTACGCCTGGAACATATTCCTACTATCCAGGGGATGTTTTGGCTGATTTTTCTTATATTGTGCCGTGATTCTCTAGTTGAAGCTGTTGTGTGAAATCGCTCTTTATCGACGTGTGATGCTGTGTCAGGTCAAACAAAATCAGTTAAAAATAAAGATGTACTTGAAAATGAGTGTAACTCATTTATTTGCATAACATATAACGAACCTGCTTCACACACTTTTGCAGCGTTATGAAACTATCGGTTAAAGCTGTTAATCTTACTTGTTATTTCATGAATGTTTTTATTTAGGCAACAACAACAAATATTTACACACGGAGCTGCGATGCGTGTGTGATACATGATTTCCTATGATTACTATGATCAGCATTACATACAGTATTGTGTTATTGCAGGTGTGTTGTCTTTGTGGGTGTCAGTGATCAATACTGTGCATCACCACCCGCGGCCTTAACCGACCTCTTATTTTACAGATTTTGTTGCCGTTTTAACACTGATGTCAAGATGCCTTATTTTACTAAGGTGGGCATGTATCCGATCACAGCATTTATACACGAACACATTCACAGCGCAGCGCATCGTGCTTTTAAAGTTCCCTCCACTCGTAAGCCCGCCCCTGCGCTCACAAGCCATCGTTCATTGGCTCTCCGCCGTTCATTTGCATTGACGTCATTCGAGGCTGTAGGTCAATCCGCCGCTGTCACATTCGCGCAGCTGATGTTCTCGACGCGCGCCGTCAGGAAACACGCGACGCCTGAACGCGTTTCTGTTGACGCGTTTTCTTTGCTATTTCACAGCCTCACATCCGCTTTACTTCTTTCTTCATGTAAAAGAGCGGCAGAATCGCAGGCCCGTGACTGAGAGCCGTCGCTTAATTTAGGATTTGCGGGATCCGGGTTGACACGCCGCGCAGGAGTTTCATCTCACGGCTGGTTTGGTGCCGCAGATGCCGGATCGCGCGTTGTGCGTCGCGTTCGGGGCAGATTTTAGCCTGTTGATGGGAAGCGGAATAAATACACCGGTCAGTTCCCAATGATTGTGACTGAAGGAGCAGAAAGAGAGGCCGTGCGGGCGCGTCGGGCGTGTTTTGCGGTTGTGGAAGGAGAATAAACGCATAAACACGCAGGAAAATGGATGAACGCGTTGCGTGAATCAAACAGCAGCTGTAAATCCGTCAGAAACGAGCCGTGAGAATGGGAAGCGGGCAGGAGTGAGGGGGTAGGTGGAGGGCGGGAGGTTGTCTGATCAATAGAGTTGATAGATCGGATCTGTATGTGTCAGTCTTCATGTGTGAGCTGATATACGCGCCGGGTGAATGATGGGCTGCGCATCCAGCATTCATATATCCGATCGGGTGGTTTATCACAGTGGGAAAGAGTCCGAGGATTCACATCCACCCCAGCTGAGCATCAAACCCGGCGCCTGTAAGGTGAGCTGTGACCCGGCTGCTGTCGGTCGGCCGGCCGGCCGGCGATGACTGTTGGATCGGAATTCTGCATACTGTCCCATATAGTGTTTCAGAGGGAATTTCATCAGCAATGATGGCTGGAGTATTATTATCACAGTTGTTTTGGTCACGCATTAGAGTAATCGCAGGACATCTACAGATGTGGTGGTCAGAGTAAGTCTCTCACAGGTTAGATGTGATTATACTGTATGTGAAGGCCCAGGTATGAGATACACACACATCTCCTGTGTTTATAATCACCCTCCGATTGCCTGCTGTTGACACGGTGTCACGCGTGGCGTTTGCACTCGTTCTATGAGTGAGAGATTAAAGTGCTACAGAGAACCATAAACATCTGAAGCTCTTTCAAATTACAAACAGTTTTTTGTCATAAATATTGTACAGTCAAGCCGCTCAGACAAGAAATTCATGAATTGAATGAATATTGTCATTGAAAGCACAAAGTGACCTTTTTGAAACAATCACTGTATACAGTATTTAAAGAGCTCATTACAGTTCTCTACTCTTTAGTTCTCTAGTACAAAACCTCACATTTAAAATAGCCTGATGTAACAAGTGTTAGTTTGACTCCAGGAACCTTCTGAAGAAATCTTTGCAAATGTGTACACAATTTGCCACACACAGGAAATAAAAGAACATCAATTTCTGAAAAATTTGACTTTAAAGATGAGCCCTCCGATTTTGAGGATAATCCTTAATACTATTAATAATTACATTGTACCATGACAATATGTTTTTGGACATGTTAATACCATGGTATACTGGTAAAAAATTGGAGTATGTGAATATGCCAGTGTGGTGGTTTATTGAGGTACCACGGTTCTTCTCCAGTATGGTTTTGTGATCATGTCTCTGTTCCACACTTGTACAGATGACAGCAGTGTTTTTAATCTATAAGAACTGACAGATTTGAATCAATTTGTTTTGAACGCAATTAGCCAAACATGTTATTTAATCCCTTATTTAACATGTTCAATTAAAACATGTTCAATTAGAGTTCAGAGATAGTTTAGATAGAGATACTGGTAACATATTTACTAATTCATAAACTGTGTGTGATCAAGGGTGCAGCAGCATCTGTGTGACTTTTTGTCTATGATAAGACTGAAGTACAAGGTCTGACGATGCTTTTCTCTCAACACATTCCTGTGTGTGTCCCGTGTACATGAGTGTGTGTGTAGTGCTGATATAGGGTTAGCAGTTTATCTAGCCTTGACTGAGACTTAACTGGGGATCCAGCCTGTGTGTGTGTGTGTATGTGTGTGTTTGTTTTACTTTGGGGATTTTGCAGAAACATGCTGTAAGTATGATAATCTATTGAAATCTCATTATAGTGTCAGGTGATTGACAGGTAAGCTTTTACTCTTGAGGATGTGTGTGGCACAGACAGGAAGAACCACAGCACAGGGAAGAGCAGATCTGAGCGTGTGCAGTAACTGTTGTTTTTGAAGGGAAGTGACATCATTAGTCAGCAGTTCCTGCAGCGAATCACAGTGCTTTTCCACTTAAACATATTCTCTCAATAGTTTCTGATTTATTAGCCTAATAAATACTGTCCAATTCTAAAACTATGCCACAGTATGACCACAGTGCGAGTTTGTAAAGGCAGGTGCATGTAAAGACAATCACCAACATGTCTTTTTCATAATTCACTCTATAATCAAACATACATTTTATAACATAGTACATTTAATAAATGTATTTAAAAAATATTAAAAATGTGTTTTATTTAGTAAACAAAAATATTATATTTTTTGGTTTGCAGTATTTTGATGTTTCACACTGTCTGTTTGTAATCTGTATTTTTATACACAGATGGGTTTGCGAGCGTATGCAGTCTACTGATGTACATCATACACAACTGCAGCCTTAGCAGAATTTAATTTGAACTTGTAATCTGGATTAAAATAGATTACAGAAAACGTGAGTGTAGGAGTTTGAGTTCAGTGTGAGAAACTAGATGAATGTGTATTTTCACTGCACAGTCTGATATACTTGACTCAGTGCACACACAGACTGCCCCTGCTGGGCACATACTGATCTACACCTACTTATAGTTTTCTTTGTCTGCCTAGTTTTAGTTTGATTAGAATGTTAATTAGAGCATTAAGTCAAATACAGTAGTGGGTCATATTGCCTGTGTCACATGGTTTCTAGTCACAGACCACTTTGACCTTCTTTCACTCATGTTATTGCAATTTTTAACTCAAAACTCATTTCAAGTCTTTATGTATTTGTGTGAGATATGTTGTGTGTTGTTGGGGTTGTTAATCAACAGTGCATTTGTCATTACATTTAAGAGTTACACAGAGTTTTGTCTGTAATCTGTACATTGTGCCTCTTTATCACCATCTCTGTTTGATATATAAAATTGCAAGGTACTTGCAGTTAACTTCCTAACATGGGTGATTTTAATTCTTAACTGTAAGATTACAACAATTATTGTAACAATTATTCCAGGGCCCGCACATGCAATTTGGTAAACAGATCTTTCTGTCAACAAATGTAACAATTGATCTGTTTACAGCTCAATATTTTTGTTCATTCTTAACCACAAGCGTTAAAGATTGCTGTTTTAAGACATGCTTGTGTTAGTGCGCTCATTCCCAGCAAGATTTTCAGCGTATGTAAATGAATTTGGATATTGTGGCATTGCTGTGTCATTCCTGCAGTTATCTCGTTTGAGCATAAACCTCAATAAGATTATAAATGTTTACAGACCATTTGAAAGTCGCATCACGTTGCAGAAATGCCATAATGTTTGTTAAATATATTTATAATCTGTTCATGACTAATGGAAAGTAATTGTGTGAATGTCACCTGATAGGGTAAACTAACCTTAATAAGTTACTAACCTTGTCTAACTGTAACCCTGACTTACGCCAACTAACCCTCATTAGCCTTCTGTTTTTTAAGAGACTGAAGTAATTCCATGTGCTTGTGTTGGTAAACTCTGTGCTGTTTGTTAGTCTGTGTTGATCCCTGGGGCTGCAGTGCAGAGGATGTGTTTTTCCATGCGTGACTGTCAAGAGAGAACAGAGGTGTAAGACTCCATATGTTTGTGCATGTATGCATGAAGATGCGTGTGTGTGCGCGCTTTGCTTTCTGAAGTGCTGCAGGAGAAAACGTTTGTCCCTCTGCATCTCCAACACTGATGTCTGCACCTCTTAACAATGTCATCAGGCTTCCTGTTATTCACCAAAGTGGGAAGCCGTCGTGGTGCTGTTTGTGATTGTCTATGTGCGTTTGAGTGAGTGTGTGTTTTTGTTAGGGGGGCAGATGCAGTTAATGGACAGGATGCGAGCAGCTGAATGACCGTGCCGCTGAGTTTCTTCTGCTTATGTTTGACATGAACACGTAACACAGAATAAAGTGTGATTTGTGTTTTAAATATGTGATGATCATCATTTGGGATGTTGTCCCACAGAGGAATGGTCTCCATGGTAACTAAAAATCATGGGGCTAGCTGGACTATTTTGCTGCTATTCGGTGGCTCATTTATTAAACTTTTGCATCAAAAACTGTTGTTTATCAAACATTTTCAATAAAAAACAAAAGATTTTGTAAAGTTGAAGGTTTTAAAGTGTTTTTCTTTGTCGTTTCAGAACACATTAACAGAGGTGCAGTTTGGACCAATGAAACTGTTTGAAGATCTGCTGCAGGTATGTCAGCTGGACTCAGAACACACATGTAACACCCTTACAGTGGACTAGATGAACAGACACTGCTGTGAAGCTGCTGAAATGTGTGTGGGACACATTCTAATGATTTAATTAATAAAACTCTCTCTGTTCTCCTGGGGTACTAGTGGACTGTTTTAACGACGGCATGTATGTAAAGGAAGTCTGTGTGCAGTTTTAGTGTAGTGCTTTTAAAGCTGATAGGAGTGTGTGGATGTTGTGTCCAGATCACAGTTTCACAGGTTACACACTTTGAAGCAGCACAGCAGTGTGACAGCAGAACTTGTAAATACAGTAGAAGTGAGTGATGGTGGGTGCTGTATTCATTGTGTAACAGAACCGAGATCTGAATACTGAGTGTGGCGGAGGCGTCTGACTCTTCCACTGACTGTTTATAAATGTGTGTTTCCCTCAGGTACTGTTAGTGTTTGCCAAAGACGACGCTCAGAGCAATGCCTTCTGCTGGGCGTGTGAACGCGCTGGGTTCAGGTGTAACGTGGCCCGAACACCCGAGGCGGCGCTGGAGAGTTTCCTGGAGAAGAACCACGATCTTGTTGTTATTGATCACCGACATTCCAGATATTTTGACTCTGAAGCTCTTTGTCGGTATGTTTCTGTTAGGGTTAATATTAGGCTAAATATCTGTCTGATTAAAGATTTGTCTCCACCACATCTGTCTGTGGCTAAACAAAGGCCTGAGTTTAGCCACTTCCATATTTGCTCTTGTTTTCTTATTTTACATGTGATATTTACTTGAGTAATTTGTTTTAGTTTTAAAGACCTCATCAAATCATATGATTGCTAAAATGTCATCTGCATCTACTGTTTAAATGTTTTCCTGACCAAAATATGTATGTGTATATGTGATGTGTTTTTAAATCCCCCAAAACTGCCTGCCTTTGACTAGCATTAGCAAAACGTTTTATTGTGATGTAAACAAGGGTTTGATGCTTTTTTAAGATCAAAAGTATGAGTATCCCCTGTGCTCTTCCAGTGTTGTTGGTGTTTTGCTCGTAAATAAGAAAATCTTGTGATCCAGACTTTCATGTGGCATCTATGGTTGACATCACGGGTCATGCACGCTCCTCGGACAGCTCTATAGCGTGTGTGATGTTAAAGCCCTCATGTTGTCTGAATTTTTTCTCTCAGTTCAATCAGAGCCACCAGCTGCTCTCTCAACACTGTGATCGTGGCTGTCGTGAAAAGGTTTGTGTCCAATCTCCGCACACAAGGATGTTTCAGTGAGTTTAAAGTCTCATGGATGTGTGTCACTGTAAGTGACATTCTATTATCATTTGATTGTTTTATTGTCAAGGTCGGATCGTGAAGAATCTACTGTGATGCCCCTGATTTCAGCAGGATTCAACAGGGTGAGTGTGTATGCAAGAGCGTGTGGTTCAAGTGAGGGCAGATTTGGGGTTTAGGTTAGTCTTGTGTAGGCAGATTCTTGACTGGGGTTAGGGTTAGACAACTTACAGATCAAATGCTGTGTTCAGAAGCGGAGGTGAAAACGTGAAACATGGTGAGTTTGTATTGAAAATGCTGATTAACGTTGTTTGTGTGTCACTCAGCGGTTTGTGGAGAACTCCAGTATGATGAGCTGTTATAATGAACTCATCCAGCTGCATTATGGAGAAATAAGAGCTCAGATCAAACTCAGGTCCGTCTGTCTGTCCATCTGTTTGTCAGTCTTTATTACATTTGTGAGCATTTTGTTCATAATGCTGTGTGGCTGTGTGTCCTCAGAGCCTGTAATGTTCATAATGCTGTGTGTGTCCTCAGAGCCTGTAATGCAGTTTTTACGGCACTGGAACAGAGTCAGGAAGCCATTGAGATCAGCAATGAAGATCAGCTCATACAGGTACGCACACACACACACTGTTGTCATCTGTTTCAGTGTCTCTTAATTCTCTAATTCTCTTAGTGTCTCTAGATTCTATCATTTACGTTCACTTCTGCCTAATGTTTGATTTGTTCTTCATTCTAATATGCAAAATAATCAGATATCAGCTGTCATCGGTGTTTGTGTCAGTATGTTAATCCAGCGTATGAGTGCATCATGGGATACCAGCATGGAGAATTGCTGAAGGGAAACACAGAAGTGCCTAAGAGTGAAAAAAACAAAGCCGACCTGCTGGAGAACATCAACGCGTGTATCCGCAGAGGAAAGGTGAGTGTGTTCTTTTGTTGTTAAGAATGGTAAAAGTTACACATGCCTACATGGAGGCTAGAAGGGAAATTGATTGTTAAAATTTAGGGATAGAGTAAGTGTTGGGGGATAGAATACATAGGTTTACAAATACAGTATTAATACAAATATAGTATAAAATATATAGTATAGAAAATATATAGTATA
Organism: Yasuhikotakia modesta; assembly: GCA_036877545.1. Classification (NCBI taxonomy): domain Eukaryota; kingdom Metazoa; phylum Chordata; class Actinopteri; order Cypriniformes; family Botiidae; genus Yasuhikotakia; species Yasuhikotakia modesta. Next base: position 3,957 of record JBAJNP010013530.1, on the reverse strand, counting down.
AAAGCCATTATGTCTATGGGAAGTCTCTATAAAGCAAACCTACAAATCTAACATGTGAGACTAACATGTGAGGGGCATTTGTGCAAATGAGCAGCAATGTGTTGATAGATACTGCAGACTGAGCGACACACAGCTGTCGTACCACAGACACATCTGACATCATCAAGTAAATAAATCAGTTGGAAATTCTGGGTAAAGAATGCCAGAACAAACAGTTTAACAGTCAGGGACAAGTTGGTTTAAAGCTGTGTCACTTCACATAGCACAAAGGTCACACACGCTGGAGGGGCGTTTGAAGCTCCAGTTGCCACAGTCACTGGACTTTCAACATGCAGGGCTTTGACTTTGATCCTGTCCCAGACCTTCTTCTGTATGCTGTTTAAATTCTCTCTCTGTGTGTTTCAGGAGTGGCAGGGGGTTTATTTTGCCAAACAGAAGAATGGAGAGAGTCTTCAGCAGAGTGTGAGGATGACACCTGTGGTTGGACAGGGAGGGTAAGACCTGTTTCATCTTTTTTTGTGTTTTTACATTCGTGAAAGTTACGTTGTTTTGTAGCTAAGAGTCATTTGATCTCTCAGTTGTGAAAGTATTCTTCAGTACCTGCACTTGATTTTTGCTGTATTTGGGAACCTGAAGCCAGATTCTCTTTTTCTCCTGTAGTAAAGTCAGACACTGTGTGTCTGTTAACAGGCCTTTAAATGACCACAACAAGGTAAAAACACTCGCTTTTGCATCATGCACACACATGATCATGAATTGCTTGTGTAGATTATGATGCTTTTGTGTGTGTGTGGATCCAGGCTGAACAGTCTTGTGAGAAAGTTCAAGCTGAATCTCAGACAGGTATATTACAGCACACATTGTTCAGGACTGAACTACACAACACACAAATTACACATATGAGTATTGATATGAGTAACTCATATAAAAAAAAATAAACATGCTGGATTGTTTATGTGCGTGTTTTTCTCTTAATCAATATAATGAAATTTTTGAAATTCATTTTTAAATGAAGTTGAAACATTTTGTTACTAAATCACATGAATCAGAAATATTACATGTGCAATTGTTTCATTCTCACTGAGTTTGAAGTGTGCAACGTGTGAAACATGAGTGGTGATTCTCACAGGTTCAGGTGATGCAGATGAGTGATGACTGACAGACGCTGGAGTGTGTGTGTGTGTGTAAATGTACATTCAGTTGCTGTTGTGTGTGTCAGATATTCAGCAGTCCAGCAAACATAAAGATCGCAGGAAAGGTTCTCTGGATGTTCGTTCGACAACATCTCGAGGAAGTGACGGTGAGAGACGCTTGACCCCGCAGTCTGTCAGTCTTATGAGTGTATGAAACTCTGCTTGTGCTCCACAGGAAGTTCTCAAAGGAGACACTCTTCTATGGCCAGAATTCACTCCATGACCATTGAAGCGCCCATCACTAAGGTACACAGAGCGTGAGAGATGTATGTATGTATGAATGAGAGTATGATCAGGTTGATCTATGTTTGTAAGGGCCAAATGTCCTCATTTAGATTAAATAAATGCCATAGTGAAATTGTGTGACAACAGATTTTGCAGATCCAAAACATTTTAAGCTTTTTTCTGATTTTGTGCACATGCTTGACAGCGGATATATATGTATATATCACTAACATATAGCAAATTTCACTGACATGATGTAAAAATGACCTCACTAATATAGTCAGAAAACATGGGTATGTGTTCCTTTGTGTGACATATCCATCACTACACTGTGTGTTATTGTAAAATAGAAGCAGTAGAGGCACTACGAACTGTATATACTGTTGGTCATGTGATTGTTGTGAGAATCCTGCTTTAAAGTGTGTGTGTGTAGGTAATAAACATCATCAATGCGGCTCAGGAGAGCAGTCCGATGCCTGTGGCCGAGGCTTTGGACCGCGTGCTGGAGATTCTGAGAACCACAGAGTTATACTCACCCCAGCTCGGTACTAAAGAGGAAGACCCTCATACAAGTGACCTGGTGGGGGGTCTTATGACTGTAAGTCACTCATCTGTCCTGCTTCTTGTCACTCAGTCATGCATGAACATGTGAAGTTGAGTGACAGTGTTTGTCCTGCAGGATGGACTACGCAGGCTGTCAGGAAACGAGTACATCTTTGCCACTAAACGTAAGTTTAAATGACAAACGCTTTCTTAACTCTTGACCTTGTTTCCTGTGTCTGCTGTTCACACATATCATGTGTTTCAGCGCTGCATCACATCCCAGGTCATCTGACCACACCACTGTCACTTAACGATATCCCAGCATGCATAGCTCAGACCATGGAAAATGAAGACTCGTGGGACTTTGATATCTTCAACCTGGAGACAGCCACAATGAAACGGTACACACACTTACACATGTTGCTGTATGGGGCAGTTGTGGTCTACTGGTTAAGGATTCGGGCTTGTAATCAGTAGGTTGCTGGTTCGATTCCAGCGCCAGCAGGTAGCAACTGAAGTGCCCTAGAGCAAGACACCTAACCCCCGATTGCTCCCCGGGCGCTGCAGTGATAGCTGCCACTGCTCACAATCTGCCCAAAAAGTATATCCTCTATAAGCACAGTGAGCATATTCAGACAAACAGGTACATTTTCATTTGAAAAGCCAAATAAAACCTTAAACAGTTTGTGACTTGTCTTTTGGCTTGTTTCAGACCTCTGACCTATCTAGGGTTAAAGATCTTCTCACGCTTTGGTGTTTGTGAGTTTTTGAGCTGTCCTGAGGCGACCCTTCGCTCATGGCTGCAGATTATTGAGGCCAATTATCACTCCAGTAACTCCTATCACAACTCCACACATGCCGCAGATGTGCTGCACGCAACCGCATACTTCCTGTGCAAGGAACGGGTCAAGGTGAGCATCTATCTCAGGTGCATTTCTGTCAGTCTCTCCATTCGTTTAAGGAGTCTTTGCATTTCTCTAGCTTAATTTGCAGAGCATTGGATTAGCAGTGCAAAAGGTTGTGGGTTCAATTTCAAGGGAACACATGTACTTATCAAATGTATAACTTGAATGTACCGCATAAAATATAGCTGCACAAAATTGACAAATTCAGACACAATTATGGTGCAAAGTACATTGCCTGGGAATTGAAACCATGACTTTGGTGTTGCTAGCGCTACTTTCCACAAGTTACTTTACACCAACAACAGGAATCATGTAGTACCTTGCATGTTTGTCTTCCTCAGCAAAGTCTGGACCCTATAGACGAGGTGGCGGCTCTCATCGCTGCTACTGTACATGATGTTGATCATCCTGGGAGGACAAACTCCTTCCTGTGTAATGCAGGAAGTGAACTGGCCATACTGTACAACGACACGGCCGTGCTGGAGAGTCATCACGCAGCCCTCGCCTTCCAGATCACCACTAGAGACGATAAGTGCAACATCTTCAGGAACATGGAGAGGTACTCTACACATGTGACATTCACACGCATCACACACACACAGTCTGACGCTGCTGCTCTGTTATAGGAATGAATACCGAACTCTCCGACAGGCCGTTATTGACATGGTTCTCGCCACTGAGATGACAAAACACTTCGAACATGTGAACAAATTTGTCAACAGCATCAACAAACCACTGGCTGCACTGGAGGAGAACGGGGTGAGAAATACACAGCCACATTTCACTACTCTGTTGAGGTTGTGGTCTTTGGGGCAGTTGTGGTGTACAGGTTAAGGAGTTGGGCTTCCAATCAGTAGGTTGCTGATAAGTGCTCGTGAGCAAGACACCTAACCCCTGATTGCTCCAGGTGTGTGTGTGTTCGTGACTGCAGTGTGTGTTCGTGACTGCATTGTGTGTTCGTGACTGCAGTGTGTGTTCGTGACTGCATTGTGTGTTCGTGACTGCAGTGTGTGTTCGTGACTGCAGTGTGTGTTCGTGACTGCAGTGTGTGTTCGTGACTGCAGTGTGTGTTCGTGACTGCAGTGTGTGTT
>JBAJNP010013529.1:0-12022 GCA_036877545.1 Yasuhikotakia modesta | reverse complement strand
TTGGACTGATAATGTTCTTGTATTCAGTTACTCCAGCCAGCCGAACACATTGAGAATTAACTGTTGGTTTGTTGTTTTGTCTGAAGTTTGGCCTCGTAAGACTTAATGCGTCAGAACAAGATTAAAACAAAATCCTCGTGAACTTCAGTTTGAAGCTTGATTATTGAAAACCGCAGTTTGCTTATATTCTACCCAGACTTAAAATACTTAGCATTGGATTTTTTGGTGTGAATAACGTTGGAAAGAATTTGTTTGTGTGTGTTTATTCTTCAGCAGTAAAAAGAGCTGTACTTTGTTGCTTCAGCAACACAAACATGTCAGTTTGTTTAGAATAACGCTAGACACACCAGTGTTTTCTGAAATGAAACCTGTTATTGAGTGACTTCAGAGAGTCTGTCATTAAAACATCTGCTGTTAAGAAAGAGAAACAAAAAAACATTTCAGGGCCTTAACATATCAAAGACTGTAGTGTTATCATAAGCGTTAGCATAATCTTCAAGCTAGTTTCAATCTGCTTTGTAGACATGAAAAAAGATAAGCTGGCTTTTAGACTTTGACTGAAGTTTAACTGAAACATGTACCCACATTGCATCGCATTCACACATAACTGTGAAACCCCCGGGTTATGAAACCGTCCTGGGGGGCCACAGTCTGCAGTTTTGACCGTCAAGTCTTGACTTTTACAGGTCTGGAAATCTTCAGCCATCGGCCGCAACATCGATCTGATGTTAAAACCAGAGAAGAAGTTTCACAATCATTTTTGTTGGTGCTGTTTTTTTTGGGATAAGAGCTTAGTTCAAAATCTAGTAAAACATAAAAGCTTGCTTCTGTCTCGAAAATCTCATTAACTTCCTTTTAATGCCGCTTTTAAATTCCTCCTTTTGACGAGGGGCATGTCAGCAATTCTATGCAGATAAAAATCTGGACACATCGGTACAATGTGTCCTCCAATACCACGGTCTTCTGTTTTGCCTCAGTCAATCAGTCCAACCAGCGTGGCGTTCTGCAGACCCTTTGTAGTGCTGTTCAATCATAAGGCCTGTATTCTGGTAGAACAGACACAAATAGACTGAGCTTTTGTGAACCTAATTATGGGTCATTAGGGTTTGATGCACGCTGTGGTTCACTCCGAGTGAGTCGTGGCTATTGTGTGCTGTGATTTGGCCAAAATGTCAAATTAGGTCTTGTGTAGCCACCGTAGAAAAGCGCAAAAAAAACGACCTTTTGGTAAATTGTTTTGGAGATGCGTGTTGTTTCCATGCGGTTGCTAAATCTTAATAAATTGAGGCTTATCGGTGATGCTTCATTTGATCTGTGTTCACACACGCGTGTTAGAATCTGGATTGATATTGATACTGCAGCTGAATTGGGTTCTGATGCAGTGTGCACGCATTCTGTTGTCTGTCATGGGATCAAACTAATGATAGTTTGCTTGTCTCTGCATGTAATGCTGAGGTAAAAGAGAGCATTTAGAGCTGTACACATTCGCTTTAAGAGCAATTGGAGTACAACGATTTAGATCTCTTAGATACACAGCTACTGAGGACTTAACTTTTGAACCCAAGCTGTTTCAGCCCAGACTTAACCAAAGGAATGTGCGGAATTAACCCTGTTAAAGTTTAACTGCACCACCCTGACATTTTTACTACACTTGTGAAAACGGGAATGTTTTTTCTTCATTTTTTCCAGTTTTTCGCTTATGTTCTTTCTTCTTTTTTTACTTTCCCTTTCCACTCTGTCCATATGTTGGCAATCCCCAAGGTCTCTCTCTCTCTCTCTCTCTCACTCTCTCACTTTACTCGATCATTCTGATTACATCCAAGGGGAGCACCGAGCGTTCCGTAATCAACTTCTCAGATAAAAAAAAAGCTGTAGTATTTTGAATGGAGGGGGTGGGCCGGGATCCATTATTGTGAGTGGTGTGACTGCTCAGTCACTGAAAGTCCAATAGGAAACACCGGCAGCCGGCGGAGGAAAATTAGCCTGGTCCTTTTGGGCTCTGATATATGAAGCACATCTGGGCTGCCTTCCATTGTTTTCAATTACAACTTTAAGCATGGCCTCCTGCGCGCTGAGCAATGTTTGCCCTCCATTTTCCTGTAGCCCACCCCCTTTCTCCGACCAATTACACAGTGGACAGGTGTCATGTAGCGCTAACAGATTGGCCCACCCGCTTCTGTCTGATTTTTCCCTGTGGTTCTGAAGCTCTTAGCACAAGCTCTCCGGTGACGGTCGCGATAGAGCCGCTTTCTCTCACTGTGATGTGAGTCTGAGGCGGGTGAGGGTTCATCATGCAGTCAGTCGTGTCTAATGAAGGCTTTACACCATTTAAGAAGGATTTTAACACGGATTTTGCATGTAATTAGGGAATGATCTTAAGTTAATAACGTGCAAGACTTTATTTCTATTTACTGTTTACTATTTTATTCTGTGCTGTTCTGTTTAATGTTCTATACTGTACTATTGTTTATTATTCTATACTGTACTATTGTTTATTATTCTATACTGTACTATTGTTTATTATTCTATACTGTACTATTGTTTATTATTCTATACTGTACTATTCTGTTTATTATTCTGTACTGTACTATAGTTTACTATTCTATACTGTACTATTCTGCTTATTATTCTTTTCTGTAAGAATTTACTGTTTCAGATATTCAGAGTTCATGGTGGACAGTTCAGGTTATATAGTTTTGCATATAGTTTTGTGCCACTAGCATATAGCAGATAGTTTGGTGCCACTTAGTTTTGTAGCATATAGTTTTGTATGTTTTTGTAGCATATAGTTTTGTATGCATATAGTTTTGTGCCACTAGCAGCATCAAACAAAATCTTTATAATCTTTATTAAAACCTGTTTCTTTTATTGGACAAACAGGTTTTCTGATCCCAAAACACTGTAACAAACTACAGCACTTGTTTAAATTTGCCACTGTTTACTTAAAGAAAACCTGTGCTCTGCTTTCAGATAACATAAAGCGCAAACTGCGGAGGCGACCCATTTGGGAGCGGGGTATCATCAGAAAGAAAAAGAGTTATAAAAAAGAGGAAGACGATGACCCTGAGGAGGAAGATGGGGTAGAAGACTCGGTTGCAGTATCACAAGCTGATGCTTGTCTCACCCTGGACGAGTCTTCCTGTGACACCATGGACCTCCATCCTGACAAAGAGCCTGTCCAAGCCAACGGACATGCCCTCTCCACAGAGGAGGAGAACTCCTGCGAGCCCACGGCAACTCCAGAACCTCAGGGTGAGGAGGAGGCCATAGAGGAGGCCTCAGGGGAGACCTCCAATGGGACGGAGTCAGCCGTCCCTGCTCTCCAGGAGTGTATCAATGGAAATGAGTCCATGGACAGCTTGGACAGTGAGAGCCATGGAGGTGACGGGGAGGTGACAGAAGGTTCAGGGTCAAAAACAGGAGGTGCACTTGTGCAGAAACCAGCAGAGCATGAAGAATGTGCCCCAGAATGCAATGCAAAGGAGAACACGACACTGGTGGCAATAGTGTGTGAAGCAGACCATGATGCAGAAGGTACGACCTGCTTACAGTTTGTAGGCCTGAATTAAGCCTCCTTAAGGGGGGGGGGACTCCTGTGTGTGTGTTTGTGTGTATAAAAGTTTATATGAACTATGTTTAAATCAGTTAAATTTGTCATGTTTTTTGACCGAAGACAACTCATCAGTAAGCTTACTTTTAAATAACGCTCTCTGTAATTTAATTAAAAGACATAATTAAAAAACTGCCCACAAGCTTTTCCGGCCTTTTTAGCAGATGTTAATAAAGATTCAGGACTTAAGAATAAGTTCTGGTTTTGATGGTCATCTGCAGAGTCAGTCACGTCTTGTGGAACTCATGGTCCTCAAAGGACCATCTGTTTCGGCCATTTTATGGCTTGTATTCACAAACAGAAAGCCACAGGACTCTCCGATCTCTCCGAAGATGTGATGTTCCTTCACCAGGTGTTGGTGGCATGTGTTCAGTTTGAGCTTCTGAACACATTGAGCTTGCAATGTGACTATGCTTTGGTTTACAGGATCTTCATCAGGGAAGACATGTGATAGAGGTCCATCTGAGGAGGAGCACTCAGAACCTCCACAGGTTCCTCCTCCTGCTCTTGTGGTGGACCATCAGCGGCTCAAGGTGAGAAGACCATACAAGTTGTTGTACTTTAAATTACTGGACGTGTGTCTCTTGTATTTGTACGATGAAGTAATATTTTCCATTTGCATTAGTAGGTAACGAAAAAGGACGCCATCAATATCAAGCCTGGCTTATTCTGTGGCTGCTTGTACAGCCTGCTTAGATTAGTCTTACAAGTTAGTCATCGGTTTTTAGTTGTGATTTCAGCCAGTACCATTTAAAACCCACCAACTGAAGTGTGTGTGTGTGCAAATTTGTTGGCGGTGCTCATTATATCAGCCTAGTATGTTGTAAACATCTTGGTTTGTAGACGGACAGGATGAAAAAACCTGTGTGCTCGTACTGACTTCTGAAAGTTGCATAACGCTAGCAAATCGAAGCACAGTTGCAGATGAAGAAACTAAGTTTTGAGCAATCATATCAATCGAAGTCCAGATAGCATAACTGTTGCACTGAAATTTCAAATGTAAATTCAGTTTGTATCCGCATTCAGAAGTTTGAGTTTCAGACAGGAGTTTTTATCCAGGCGGGTCGCTAACGCAGTTCTGCGCACACATTTGTGAACTATAGCTGTGCTGAAATGTACTGATGCCGGAAGGGAAAATGACTCCAATCATTCAACTAATTTTGCTGTGAGACTCATCAACGATTACATCATCATCATCATCATTAGGCTGTTGGGCCGTTTTCGAAGGCTTTCTCTTTCTCATGCACTGCTTGCAAAAATCATTCATTTCCATTTAATTATTTGCTATCGAGTTCATCAAATTAGGGCAGCAGTCATTGATTTTGTTTTGCCTCTTTCAAGCGCATTTAAGCTTTTTCTCCGAACCAGTTTTGTTTTGTTTCAGTTTATTTTGGCTCTTTTAAGGCCCCAGTGCACAGAGAGTTTATATTCCACTCTCAGAAAGCACCAAAGCTTGACTACAGCTGTGTTTGGAATAAAAAACTAGCACACGGCTGATCCCTGCCCAGTATATACTGTACACTGCCTACAGTAAAGTATGTAGTACTTTATATGATTCAACGTTGTTGCACCGTGACCTCCCAGTAGTTTTATATTTGATGCCAAAAGTGGAATTTTGTTATTATGTCTTAAATAAATTTGATTGGTTAACATTTTTAATTGCATGCTGTATTAAACGTTTATGCTAATATAAAGGGTTGTCCCGGATTATGCATTGCCAGCTGGATTAGTAGCAGTAGTGCGCTTAATCTAAACTTCCCGTGCTGCAGATTCCGCATGTTAACCAGCGAGTGGCATATGTCAAAAACTCACACTTCCAACACACAGACAGCAGGCGTGTTGAGTGTACTTCTCACTAACACCAAAGCGCCAACTGTAGCGCTTAAAGTTATGAGTGTAGCTTCTGGAATACAGGCAGAAACGGCCTCTTTCAGATGTCGCACCCCACCGCAAATTTTCCATCACAGCATCTTTGTCGCAAAACACCCCTGACGACATCAATCGGCTGCACGGCTCCTTCCACGGACCGCCGGTCTTGGCGGCGCTGCCTCTGCGGCCAGCGGCTGCTGGAAGCAATGGGGGGCAAAGCCCAGGAGCACACGTGGCACTAATCCGCCAGTCTTATTTGTTCATTTACCGAGGAAAGGGCGATATCTTTAAGAAACAGATCGTGAAGTGACGGATGCTGTGAATAATTGCTTTTTCATCCCCGGCTTATAGAACAAATTGAATTGCCGCTGAAGTGGGGTGAGAGTTGCCGTTTAAGCGGGTATCTCCTAGTTGGTGTGGCAAAACGCCCGACACATATTAAGAATGAAAAGTGGGTCGTTTTCCTAACGCTTCATTCATATTCATTGACTGGAGATGCGCTCATTACTATTGACATATTTGCTGCGCTGCTCTGAAATACATTTAGAATTAAAGGCTGAGTTTCATCTCCTGATGTTTGGTTGCATTGCAGGAAGCCAGAAGCACAATGTGTGTCAACGTTCAGATGCATTATAACAATGAGTTTAAAGACCACGCAGCTGAAGACTCCAGTCTCGCCTTTTCATGAGCAACCTAGATCTTTAGTGATTTCGTTCCATCCCTCAGCTACCTCAGTGTTCAGTCAGTCAGTCTTTGAAACCGTTCACAGTTGATGGTTTGGTGGTTTCTTAATATTTTCATAAAACGTCTCAACCTTCATGTCTGATGTTCTCATGACCAGAAGAAATTGGTCTATTAGCTTCTAGCATCTGGTCGTGAACATATGTGTGTCACTTTTCTCCCAGAAATGAAATAGTCATGTTTTCCCCTCATGAAAAATAATGTCTATTTTGAGTGTATTGGGTTATTATTTTGCTTGACATTATTTTTCATGACAATTCCCCTCGCTTCATATTAGCATAATGCCAAAATTCATTAGCATAGTGACATTATCTTTTATATTTGTACTGTTTGTATACATTATTATAGTGTTTGTTATACTGGAATCCTAATTACACCATAACTTAAACCTCGGAGTCTGTTTGAGTCCTCGGCTGCAGTGCAAATGTCATTTTCTTTTGATTTTGGGTGGAATGTGACCTCAGATTCACACAGCTCCAGCTTGCATGATAAACACATTCAGGACATCTGCTAAGGTAAACTTGTGAATGACAGATTGTCTGTATAATTAATTCAGTTAAAGTTTGATAATTGGGTCTATTTATATTTACCTAATTTTAGCAGCTCCTCCTTTTGAGAATTCTGTCAGTTCACACGAACCTTTTCTGCTTTCTCAGCAACACTGAATTCGAAGTGTGAAAAGAGCCACAATAAACTCGATCTGGACTGAACTGATAAAATTCAAGCGCTGGCCAGGCTTGTGCTGTGCTGGGGGAACATTTTATCCAAATGTAAAGGCTATGTAGACGTTTTTCAGAACCATTTATGTTATAGTTGTTTACGTTCTGGTCACAAACTTTACAAAAGTAAAGTGGTCTAAATATGTTTGTATATATCGTAAATTTATGTTCTGTGGAAGGTGCAGGACTATAAATTGTTTGTCCAATCGTTGCATTGATTTGCATTTGTGTGTTGCAGGAGGCATGGCTATTGAGATCGCTTCAAGAGAGGGATGGTTCTTATGCTTTCAAAGCTAGCTTGCTATTGCTAGCCTCTCTGAAACTGCTTACCTTAGCTTTACCATTCTTGTGAACATATTTAAGCTACTTGTTGGCCAAAGATACTAAACCGGGTGTCAGCTCAGAGCAAAACAGTCCAGGTGGTTAGAAAACGTAAAGCAACCGAGGTTTATAAAGCGTCATCTTCCTTTAGACACAAGAACGATGATGATGCTAATGAGCCGTGCCAGGATCAATTCTGATTGGCTGTTTAGAACAAGGGCTGCAGGTTTGACGGGCTGATTTTCGGACAGCCTGGACTGCAGTAGACAATATTAGATTTTTTAAAAACTTTTTTATCTTCAGTCGGCTGCAATCACATCACATTTTGGTGATGCGCGTCACGCATTAAACACAACGGACTCGTGAGTCTTTGACAATCGATTTCATGTCAGATGTGTCAGCTGCAATCTCGTCCATTTTTGCCTTTGTGTTTTAAACAGGGAAGTACGTTTTCGTGGTTTTGACTTCTTAACTAATAAACTAAGAGTTTGGGGAATATTATTGTTAGCATACAGACTGCATGCGTGGTTCTGGTCAGCTCAGCTCAGCTCAGTTAGCGGAAGGAGAAGGCTAGCGTCGTGCTGTCACGATGTCATTTCCTGTGGCTCAAGAGCGATCATCACATGGCATTAATGAGACACATTCAGTTGTAGTTAATGATGAGGTTTTAACTTTCTTGTTTGTATAATCCACAATCAGTTTAAGACAATTATAATTACAGCCTTTACTGTTAGATTATTACACTAATGCTTTTAGCCACACAAAGTGCCATAGACACTGACACCCTCCTTAGACATTGATTGTGGATTTTCGAGGGATCCAAGGCCGTCCCCCTTATCGCTTCTTTTCTCTCACAGACGAACAGCTTTGTTTTTCATTTGTTCTCGGTTTATTTTGCATATTACATCTTACTGACCTTTCGTGTTTTAGTAGCGGCTCCTGAAGCATCAATTTGCAGCAATTACTGTAATTTTTGTGCTCTGAGGTAAATCAAATGTAGCTGTTATTTGTATGAAGGGAAAACGGTTTTTGAAAACGTCATGTCACAAATTGTTTTCAGAGCCTTGACCGTGGCATGCACGCGCCGACACGTTGAGTCACGCTGCCCTCGTGGGCTGCCCGGGTTCAAATCAAGCTGTTGTCACTGTGGTAAAGGGTCGCAATGGTTGACCCGCTAGTTTTGCACTCACAATGCCTTTGTGTCACTGTAGATCTTTGACTGATCCGGTCATTACAAAACAAGTCTTGTAGCAGGAGTCAAATGAACTGTTTTAAAGCTAGGATTACCGTTCTATTCAGGGCTGATGGGGGGATTCTCTCATCCATAACTGCTCCTCCACTATCCGTGACATTGAGACGGACCGGCGGGGGCCGGACTTAATCCTGTGATTGACATGTTGGTCAGGCCTGAAATTTATGGCTAATTATGGCCAATTTTGCCTTGTGTCATTCATGACGTACTGTAAGGGATCAGGGTGGAAAATGAGACGTAATCTAAAAAACAGACACACACATACATCTGTACATTTAAACAGATTATCTTCTGTCTCTGTCTGTGTGTGTGTCTGTCTCTGTGTGTGTGTCTCTGTCTGTGTGTGTGTGTGTGTGTGTGTGTCTGTCTGTCTGTCTGTCTGTCTGTCTCTGTGTGTCTCTGTCTGTGTGTGTGTATGTGTCTGTCTCTATGTGTGTGTGTGTGTGTGTATTAGTCATATATCCCTAAACACGTCATATTATAATCGATGATGGTTTTCCTGACATGACCTGAGCTGGATGTTTTGGTTTGAATCATTTCTTTCCAGTGTCCTTATATTTACCTTGTCCTCCGGTGATTTTTAACAAAGTCGTTTGGATGTTTTCATTGGTTTCTGGGGCTGTCATCACACTACAAAGATACGATTCAAACCTGTCTGCAGGGGATGAGTTTTCTCATTAAATATCTCCCTAAAACCAAACACAAGTTGTCAGTTACAGAAGTCCATTGGCAATCCGCGCACACGTCGCCTTGTGCCTGAGTGCGCTTTGTTGTTTCCGGCCTAAACCTTATCAGACGCCAACACCGTTTGTATTGACTCGCACCACACACACCAGAAACAGGTAAACCAATGACTGTGTGACATTTGATTGGCTCACGATCCTGATGAACGTGTGACTTAAAGGACACCGAAGTCCGAGGTCTTTTAATTAAGACGGTCCAAACAGTAAATACTTTTATTCAGGCGCTGAGGATACAATGGAAGATAATTATGATTTGCCTTAATTAGCTGTCGCTGTGATCCTAATTGCTTTTAAAGATAACTGCCCCCCCGGGCTGGACGTGTTGGGGGGCTCAGTGTTGTCACAGTTGTTTGTTTGCAGGGGCATCTGGTCACAAAATCTTCTGGAGGTTAATGTTTAGCATTTATTTTGCCACCCATTGTCCCGCGTGTGAATGTAACGTTTTATTCTGAAATGGCTTTAAAGGTTTTGTTTCAGTCAGAGAAACCATCATTTCAAACAAACTTAGCCACCAGTTACTAATTAAGCTACTAACCAGTAAGTTACTAATACAATAAACGTGTTTAATGCAGTTTTCCAAGTAAGTTATTCACAGTTTATTCTTCATTTTAAGACACGTACATTTTATCGCTGTTATGTTAGTACTGCATATTGGTGCAAACAAATAAATAATTTAGTAAATCATTAGATATGAGATATTTTCATTGCTTTTTCATTGCTTATTTTATTTTCTATATATTGCCCTAGTTGCCCTGCTAACTCCGTTATATTCTTTACCACAGACTGTTTTTTCCTCTGGGAAAATACGACATTTTGGCGTGTGTGTACCTTTGTGTAGTAATCGGTCGATAAACATCATTTTACAGTTTTCAACGTGATTGAAAACATTCAAACAGCGAGTCTGCAGAAGCCATTGTGAATGTGCAAACCTAAGGGGTCTGAAAACAATTTGAATAATTTATGCAGAACTGATTTAAGCGTGTAGATGGCGCTTCTATTCATAGCCTGTCGTTCGGATGAGCTGAATTTGGCACCTGTGAAGATTTCTCCACACCTGTCGTCCACACCTGCCGCCCACGTCGCATTAGATGTCAGATCCCATTTCCCTCACTGCTTGTTTGTAACTGCATCCCTGAAAACTAAAACAATGCCATTAAAACTCAACTTCAAATTAAGACCCTCCAAGAACGTTACGAACGGCGCCGTCATGTTCCAGGAAAGCGAGGAGCCGCTTTATCTGAGAGTTTAACGCATGACTGAAATGTTATTTGTTAGCAGGTGCGGGTCAAAAAATACATTCGGAATAAAGAGTCTTTCTTTTGCTTGTATCCCAGCGCAACCCGTACAAAACGCTCGTGGCTTTAAACGTCGCATTCATTACCTCAGAACGCTCTTACTTTACAAATAGAACTTGTTAAAGTTTCGATGCGTTTCTTCTCTGAAAAAAAAATCGTATTATGAGAGTCATTATTCCTGCCATTAACAAATCAAATGCTAATAAGCGTTGGAGCTAAGAGCATTAGTACTGCGTTGGCAAATCTGGCAACCGGAGCTGGAAGCATCAAAAACATAATCTTTGATGCGGCGCACATCACAGTTGTTTTCACATCGTGCTCTTGTATGCAGAATTAAATGGGCTTAATGTTTCTGTTTTGCAGGCCCTGCTGGAGCAGGTGGTTCTGAAAAGTGCCGGTTTCAGTGTGGATGACCTGGAGAGACTTTATTCTGTGCTCAGCCAGTGTATTTACCAGCACCGCAGAGACTATGACAAGACCTGCCTGATCGAGGTTAAGAGACCCAACACACACACACACACACACATACACACACACACATATATATAGATCAATTCGATATTCAGTGACATTAGAGAGCAATGAGTTTGTTTATCCCTCTATCTGTAAGGGTCTGTTTATATAATGCAATGACTAATAAGTTGGAGATTATAAAAACTAGAAATGAGTTTAAATCTATTTAAGCATGCATGCGCTTCATTTAATCAGTTACACATGAAGGCATATTTTGACACGTATATGCACGCTTAATTAATCAGTGCAATACGCTTTAGTGTCCGCAGGTTTACTCAAAACGTCTGTATTGGGCTGCAAAATGCTTTAATACCTTTATTTTACTCACAAATGATTTTATCTCCAGTTTCTTGCGGTGGCGATTGCTGTGGCACCCCGACAGAGAATCAGAAATATTCTAACAGTATTAACTAGCTTTTACCTGCGCGATCACTAATCACTCCTAATGTTCGGTTCAGTCATGTGTTGTGCGCGTGACAGGCGCTCGCAGGAGATGGATACGCATGAGGCCGAAGGCGGGCGCTCTGCAGCTGCTGTGTGTTTAAATTACACCGCCACTCTGATGGCGGAGAGACACCGCCGCCCCCCAGGGAAATTACAGCGCTGTTCTCAAACACAACAGTAATGGTAGCTGCCCGGCACAAACGGATTAGAATTGCACTAAGGAATTATGGACGCCGTGACTGAAAGCTAATTTGCATGTTGTGTACCAATTCATCTTTGAGAGGGCCCTAATGGAGCCGTATTTATTAATTCCAAGATCCAGGAAGCATCTGGGAAGGGTTCGGATTATAATCCCTTATTCTGCTTGTCGTCGGATTGTTAAATCTTTCGCATCTGCAGATGAGGTCCACAAAATATCAGATGTTAGTGCGTCTGTCTTTAAAAAAGCCCAAGAGCTTCATTCTAACGTTCAGAGCAGAGCTAGATCATATAAAGAGAGTTGTAGATGAGTTTAA
>JBAJNP010013528.1:0-12024 GCA_036877545.1 Yasuhikotakia modesta | reverse complement strand
CCCCATTTATTACTCCAGTTATTTATGCTCAGAAATAACTATTTACTCTCCTTGATAAAGTTTAAATAATGGCGTGTGTCTGTAATGCTCTCCTCCTCCTCCTCCTCCTCCTGCTGGAAAATCACACAGATTAAACAGAGTCGCAGTTTCTCTTGTTTCCTGATGTACCGTAATTACAGTAAAACATAACATGAGCGGAAATAAATGTTATTGGTATATAACGCTGCTGTACCAGACCTGTGCGCTTCATAACCCGTGATTATATGAATAAAACATCTGTATTAGTGCAGTATTAATAATGCAGTATTAGTGCAGTATTATTAATGCAGTATTAATGCAGTATTAGTGCAGCATTAGTGCAGTATTAGTGCAGTATTAATGCAGTATTAGTGCAGCATTAGTGCAGTATTAATGCAGTATTAATGCAGTATTAATGCAGTATTAGTGCAGTATTAGTGCAGTATTAATGCAGTATTAGTGCAGTATTAGTGCAGTATTAGTGCAGTATTAATAATGCAGTATTAATGCAGTATTAGTGCAGTATTAGTGCAGTATTAATGCAGTATTAATAATGCAGTATTAATGCAGTAGTATTAATGCAGTATTAGTGCAGTATTATTAATGCAGTATTAATGCAGTATTAGTGCAGTATTAATAATGCAGTATTAATGCAGTATTAGTGCAGTATTAATGCAGTATTAGTGCAGTATTAATAATGCAGTATTAGTGCAGTATTAGTGCAGTATTAATAATGCAGTATTAATGCAGTATTAGTGCAGCGTTACAGCACGAGAGTTTACGGCTCCGCCGCTCGGGTCTTTACGGCGGCTGAGGTGTCCAGAGATTCCGCCTGACTGAAAGTCACCGCCGCGGCGCCTGACAGCTCGAGCGACCCCGTCCCTCATTCATCCCCGCGATTCTCCGTTTCTCTCCGTCGGAACCAGCCGAACCGGGTGCAGCATGTTCGAGGAGGCCAGCGAGGTGTTGGAGAACATGCTGAAGTGCTCGTTCCCGCTGAGTCTGCTGCTGTTCCTGCTGCTGCTGTGTCCGCTGCGCGCGGACGCGGCGCACGAGTTCAGCGTGTACCGCATGCAGCAGTACGACCTGCAGGGGCAGAACTACGGTAACCGCCGCTGCACGCCTGTATTCTGTATTATTC
Organism: Yasuhikotakia modesta; assembly: GCA_036877545.1. Lineage (NCBI taxonomy): Eukaryota > Metazoa > Chordata > Actinopteri > Cypriniformes > Botiidae > Yasuhikotakia > Yasuhikotakia modesta. Next base: position 10,865 of record JBAJNP010013528.1, on the reverse strand, counting down.
ACTGTTATTATCAGCTCGGGGTTCGTCTAAACGCGGAGCCGGGGCTGGCGATGGGGGTGCCGTGGGTTAGCGGTGGCTATAGGGTTTGAACCCACGCTAACGGTGACGTACGGTGGGTTTGAATAAAACACGACAGCAGCAGCACATGGACTCATGTGGGCTGGTGACTGAAGGGCTGTGGGTTCGAACCTGACATCGCTGTTGTGTTTTAGTAATAAACGCCTATAGAAAGATCGCTGTCACGTGACCCAGCCTGACTCCGCCCCCTGCGAGTCTGCGCTGTTAAACTCGTTTCTCCGTCCTGGAGTTTAACTGTTGTGTTAATGTTACTAATGTTAATGTTTATTAACGTGTTGAGTTCCTCCTGCTATCATCTGTCAGATCTGACATGACACCTCCTATAACTGCGTTAGTTATTTAAGACACTTGTAGAGTTTGATGGTAGCTGTGTTTGACTCTGATGATCCCTGACGTGCAGGAATGAGTTTGTGTTCCTTCACAGGGTCCAGAAACGCCATTTTAAACACTGAGGCCCGTACGGTGGAGGCAGAGGTTCTGAGCCGGCGATGTGTGATGATGCGATTGGTGGATTTCTCCTATGAGAAGTATCAGAAAGCTCTGCGGCAGTCGGCGGCGGCTGTGGTCATCATGCTGCCGCAGAACATGTCCACTCTTCCTCAGGACATAGTGCAGGTAAGACATCTGCTCCCACCTCCTGCAGTTCAGTGGCTCTGAGACTGAGGCTGTTTCTCCTCCTCTGCAGCAGTTCATGGAGCTGGAGCCTGAGCTGCTGGCCACGGAGACCATCATACCCGTGTACTTCACCCTGGAGGACGAGGAGCTGCTGTCCATCTACACCCAGACGCAGATCTCCTCATCCTCACAGGGATCTTCATCAGCCGCTGAAGGTACGCAGAACCTCACACGTGAGTTTAAAGCCAGTAACATGAAGATGATGAGATGTGTTCTGTTGATCAGTGCTGCTCCACACGGCCACCGCCAACGGGTTTCAGATGGTCACCAGTGGAGCTCAGAGTAAAGCTGTGAGCGACTGGGCCATAACCAGCCTGGAGGTGAGTGTGTGCTGCTGTCAGCTCTCCAGCACCATGAGAAGCTGTTCATGAAGCTCTCTGTAGTGTTGATGTGTGTGAAAGTGTGTTATATAGATCAGCACTGATAAAGACTGAGACTTTGACCTCAGGCTAACACTTAATACTCAACACAGCGATGGACTTGAGCTATTGTATCTCTCAAATTAAACCGTTGTGTGAAACATCAGAGAAGACTCCATTTTAAAAGCATCTGTCTCTGCTGATGTTCAGGGGCGGCTGACAGGGGCTGGAGGAGAAGATCAGCCCACCATCGTTCTGGTGGCTCATTACGACTCGTTTGGAGTCGCACCGGTAAGACTTCTTCTTCTTCTCTTCTTCGATCATTCAGTGGTGAGGCTTTGAGCGAGTGTGTGTTTGTTTCAGTGGTTGTCGTACGGGGCAGACTCAAACGGCAGTGGGGTGGCTGTTCTGCTGGAGTTGGCGCGTCTTTTCTCCAGGCTGTACTCCTATAAGAGGACTCACGCTGGGTAAGAGGCCTCAGTTACACTCGTTTACCGGTAAACAGAGCTTTGTTCAGCTGTGTCGTAAACAGCGTCTCCGTGTTTGTAGGTATAACCTGCTGTTCTTCCTGTCGGGAGGAGGCAAGTTTAACTATCAGGGCACCAAACGCTGGTTGGAGGACAATCTGGACCACACAGGTGTGTGAGAAGGTGACTTCAGACATAACGTCTCTCAGACACTTTCATCTGATGTGGTCTCTGTGTTTTAGACGCCAGTTTACTCCAGGATAACGTGGCTTTTGTTCTCTGTCTGGACACTCTGGGGAACGGAGATCATCTTCATCTCCACGTGTCAAAGCCGCCTAAGGAGGGCAGCCTGCAGCACACCCTGCTGAAGGAGCTGGAGACGGTACCGACCCAACACTCTCCTGGACCTCATGAACAAAACCCTCGTGATTGTACAGTAATAATCTGTAAAGCGCTGGTATCTTCTGACCTCAGGTGGTTTCCAGTCAGAACTCTGAGCTGAAGTTCTCAATGGTCCACAAGAAGATCAACCTGGCTGACGACACTCTGGCTTGGGAACACGAGCGGTTCGGCATCCGTCGTCTGCCAGCCTTCACGCTGTCTCACCTGGAGAGTCACCGCAGCGCCGCCCGACACTCCATCATGGACATGCGGTCAGTGTCGCCCTCTCTGGAGGGGGCGGGAGAGGCCACCGCTGGGTGGGTGATGATTGGTGCTCTCTCACCCCGCCTTACTTCCCTCCCTCTCAGCTGATTGGTGGATTCCTGTTCATTGATGATGTCATGTTTCTTTGGTTGTGTTCTTCCACAGGCCTCATGTGGATTTGAAGAAACTCAGTCGTAACACTAAAGTGATCGCAGAGGCTCTGGCCAGAGTGATATACAACCTGACAGAGAAGGTGCTGGATGTTTTCATCATGTTTAAAGAATCAGTTTATCGCTTATCTGTATTTGTTTCTAAATATATACTTTCTGTTTGTTGTCCAGGGTGCCAGTGGAGACCTGGAGATCTTCACAGATCAGATGGTGAGCTGAAGAACATGAACAGATGTTTCAGATCCTGCAGCTCTCAGAACTGAGCAGGTGTTTGTTCTCACCTGCAGCAGGTTCAGGAGGATCAGATGACCTCTCTGATGGACTGGCTCACAGCTCAGCCCAGAGCTGCTCAGCTGCTGGACAAAGACAGCAGCGTCCTCCACACGCTGGAGTATCACATGAGCCGCTGTCTGAAGGACGTGAGGAGACACCTCGTCAGAGCTGATAAGAGGTACGTCAGATTCACCTCTGCGTTTGGAGCGGTTGCTCTACAAATGCTCTTCTTCCTCATTCTTTTCTTCTTCACAGAGACCCAGAGTTTGTGTTTTATGATCAGCTGAAGCAGAGCATGAACGCTTACAGGTGAGAACTTCGTGAGTATATGTACGTAAAGCATATAGTTTCTGTGAAATATTTCTGGAATTATCTCTATTAAAACTCTGTCAGGGTGAAACCGGCGATCTTTGACCTGCTGCTGGCTGTCTGCATTGCGGCTTATCTTGGCGTTCTGTATTTGGCTGTTCAGGTGAGAGAATCGTTCAGTGCTCCAGGTTTTATCTTTATAATGAATGTATGTGGCATAAACCAACACACTTCCTGTTCCTGCAGAACTTTGGGGTTCTGTACGGTTTCCTGCGGAGAGTTCTGGCTCCTCGTGTGAAGCAGCACTGAACTTCAGACTTGCAGTGATGAGGGACCCTAAGATCCCACAGAAGATGCAGGAGCGTGTTTTATTTCTCTGTGGACCTCATTTCATTTGCATGTTACATTTGACGTGAATGAAAACAAGCCTGTAGCAGAAGAACAGAACGTCTCGTACACAAATGAGACGTTGTTAATCTGTGTGGAGAACAGACTTGTTATCAGGCACGACAAATGAAATCCATCGTTTCCCCAGACTGATGTTGACGTCTTCTGTGTGTGTGTGTGTTTGTTTTAGTTTTCAGAGAATAAAATGTGATTTCATGTGTTTATCATCACTACACTTTAACTAGTGTTTCCAGTCTTCCCAGTTTCAACGTGCCTCATTGCCACTACAGTTCACAAACCCTAACCATACAATCAATAACTGTCCAACCGCAGCCTCTGATCCCATAACCCTGCTGATACTGGCTGAAAGAACTTCAGTTCCTCAGTGGTTCCTCAGAAGTTCTTCAGATGTCTTCTGCTTCTGTGAGTGAAGAAGACATTGAAACAGTGTTTCCTGAAGCTCGCGTGACCTCAGCAGTGATGATTCTCCACTGGCAGCTACTACAGGGACAAGCCTTCACTCAGATGAAGTGTTTGTATGTAGATTTGATCTTCAGCACACGGGTTCTGTGGGTTCTCTTTGGAACAAGTATTAGATGTTCATTATGTGATATTTGTAAATCTGCATTTCATCATCTGTTCTGTTTAATTTGCTCATGAATGTTGGACTGTTATAAACGTCAACGTTTAATTCTTTTAAGCCGTTCAGTGCAGATATTTTCATGCTGTAAATGTTTGATTTCTGTGAGGCTTTGACATGTGAAGCCCAGTTTTCTTTTCACCGTGTTTCAGGAAACATTAGTTACTCTGTTATTTACTCAGTTATTTATGGAATCTAAATGAACGCTGATGAAATCTGTTCACTGATCCAGGGCTGCAAACCTGATTTCTAGAAGGACAAATAAAGACATTTGTTGAAATAAATGTTGCACTTGTTTTTTGTCAATAAATTTATTAACTGGAAAAACAACAGGTTCACTCCACTAGTTCAGCTGAAAAGAAATAATTCCCTTAAAAAAGATCAAACCTGAGACACTTTCAGCATCTGATAAAATCAAGAACGAATCATTCAATGAACAGATACAATAAGTGTTCAAACAAACATCTAATAACTTTGATGAAATCATCTGTATAAATCGCACCGGTACTCAAATACACAGAACAACAGAAACTACAGCATGAAATTAGTGCAATTTCAATAAACAATCACCAGATTTAACAATGAGGTGATTTTACCACCACAGACCCAAAACTGCTGTCGTATCTCACCCATGACATCATTTATGGCACATTCCTAAAACATCAAYGCAGTCAAAGAAAATTCTTCATTCAAAACAACGTTATTTGGTCATTCAATGTGTTTGGTGGAAAAAAATGAAAATTAAGTTCAAATCAATGGTTTTTAAACTTTGGAGTGTAAAAGGATTGTTTAATGTTGCTGAATAAGGAAGAATAAAACAATGTATTGCGTGTCCTGCTAATGTTGGGTAAGTAGTGTTTCAGTTACCAGCTAGTTTATTTTCTGCCTTTATTACCACAACTGCCTTTATTTTCAGTGTTTTGATAAAGACTGAAGACCTGAGGTGAGCGTCAACAACTGTGGACAGACGCTTCTAAACACATGAAACAGCAGTAAACTGACTGACTGCTGAGGTCTCCAGCTGCTCGGGTCTGGAAGACATGAAAACAACAGATGGATCTCAGCAGCATCATTGTTCCACTAACAGAAGATCATGAGTTTAACACAGAACTGGATCCGATACAGGAGAATCAACACCTTCAACTTAACATTATAACTGTTCTGCAGTGATAAGATATAACAAACTAAATTAGGTCCGTTTGTAGTAAGTTTTCCTGCATTTCCATAAATACTTCAGACTAAATTCATTTGACAAGAACAGAATGATTTAATCAATAAAGTTCTTGATCTATATTATTATTTAATAAATGATTTCTCAACCAATCAGTAGCCAGAGTGATGAATAAATGCTTAAAAACACAACACATTTTCTACACAAGGAATGCCAAAGTGTTTGTAATCATATCATGATAATACTGTAAACACACTTTTGATTGACGGTTCGGCTGATGACACCGTTTGAATCAATCCTTCACTTTTATACCACATTCACTGCAGAACTTATATACACGCAGGGTAAGCCTGTCTTTAACAGATGCAGATTTCATCATCTCCAACATGCTGTTAGGTCCTGTTAACAACCTACTGATGAGAGATCATGTTAAAATACAACTTATTATATCACTTCAACATTGTCAAACAATGAACACATCAAACTGAACGGCATTCACAACGCTCAAATCACATCTTTAAAAACCTTCATTAAAACAAATCTCTTGACATTCTCTAAAACCAGAGGCGCTCTGGTGAGGCTGTTCAGTGCCTGCCGGAGGCGCGCTGAGACCTCACAGACGCTTCTTGTTGAGACCGTTTTCTGCTCGTTTCCTGAAAGAGAAACAGTCAGTCAGGTGATGATGACATCACACATGTGATCTGATATCACAGAGATAACAGCAGAAATGATGCCATAACATCAGTCACAGTTGCACAAGACTCTTTCATCACGTTTCATAGGTTAAAACAGTTGCTCTTTTGATCTCAGATTAAGTAGATTATCAGGTTGTTTACTGCAGTGCGTAACCCAGAACAGTTTCACCATGTGCTCAACAAACTCACGCCACTTCCTCTACATAACTGACTTTCTACCGCAGACTGATGTCTGCTTCCACCTACCCGTCTGAGGAGATCTGATCATCTTCATCTTCTCTCTCCTTCAGCTCGTCTTCATCATATTCTCTGACATCATTCACACCCTTCATCTGTCCCGTGAGGACCTTCGCCACAAACAGCACGATGAACTAAACCAACAACAAACTGTTTTTATTGACAAGTACAAACACATTTCAGAGTGATACAAACTGGTAGTTTGCTAACACAATGGTTGAACTTTCATAGTTACTGAGATCCAACAATGTCCCACGAGATGTTTTTAGGAAGAGATTTAAAGCTGAATAAAGACATCGCTGATCTCATTTCTGTTGTCATTATTTAACTGCATTTGTTTTATTCATAATGATCATCTCACCAGGAACCAGTAGATGTTCATGAGAAGCAGAAGGAACAGCAGGGTGTTGAAGAAGAAGTAGAAGGGAATGTTAGGAACCGTCTGGATGCTGGTGACGCAGGAGGCCCAGAGAACCTTCAGAGGAAACCAGTACAAACGGAACCAGAACCTGCAGAGAACAGAGCAGAGCAGATCACACAAGATCTTCTCACTGACTTCAAGCCTACAGAGCAACCATTAGTGAAGAGGAATGATGCAGCAGAACCAGCTAAAGAAGTTCTCGTTGAAAGTTTCAGGTTCGTGTGTGATGGTGTGAAGCTCACCAGCTGATGCTGAAGCTCACAGCGCTCATGTTGGACAGCAGCTCGTGGATGAAGTGCTCCTTCCCACCTCGGATCTTGAAGTAGACGTTGACTTTGGTGAACTCCAGCTGAATGTCATTGATATCATGCAGGAAGAGCACCAGAAGCCCAATGTTGTGATATCTGAGGAGATCCATCCAGAATCACATCAAGCGCAACCCTGACACCAGCAGCACAGATTCTGATTGGTGTTACTATGGAAACTGAAACTTATTCAACGGGTTGCAGAAAGAGTGAAGATGACAGAGACGTCTGACCTGAAGGCGTAGGAGAAGGTGATGAGGGCCAGAGTGATGAAGTGATGGACCACCATGACCAGCGAGTCTTTCCTCCATGCGTCCATGTATAGGGTGGCGTATATAGAGTGGCCGTAGAAGCTGCCCTGGATGAGGTAAGCTACAGCGATGTCCACAGGAACCTCCATCCCACTCCTCCAGTCTGAACACAAACAGAAGATGAGAAGCTGGAGGACAGATTTATTTATTCAGAGACATTTCATGAAATAATCTAATGAAACTTACTGTAAAACACTGAGGGGGGGTTTTGAAAGAAGGAGTAGTTTGTGAAAAACAGAAGATACGTGCTGTAGGACCACGACATGCTGTAGAAGACCAGCTTCCAAGCGCTCTCCGGCATCTTCAGCACGTCTTTGGGCCGAACGCGACACCATCGTGCGAAAGGCTGTTAGATGACAGAAGGAAAGAATGAAACTGTTCATCTGTTCAGTGTTAAAGCTCTGCGGTGTCGCTGTGGTTGTGTTTCGTGTGACGTTACAGGTAAACGCTGCAGGGCTGGACCTTTTGGTAGAAACGAACACTTTACCTTCCCTCTCACATGACAGTCTGTCCATCTGGAGACAATTAAAGTCTTAATCATTCATTACAGCAGCGTCTTAAGTCACTGTCACTGATCCTCAGTCTTCTCAAGATGATGAAGAGCTCAAGCTGAGGCGACCTCACGCCGTTCTACAGCCCCATTCTACTCTATTTTAACTACAAACCTACAAAACCACTTTAGTTTCCCTTATTTAGAAATGTTTGACATGAATTTTATTGCTTTTGTAAATAACTCATGGGATCAGAGCAAGAATGTGATTTTCTGGTTGTTTGGGGGTCCGGTTTCTGTGTTTACCCTCCAGATACAATCTTGCGACCCCTCCGATCTCTGATTGGCTGAGAGGGAAATCAACAGGAAATCAAGAGCGTGGCTTCATGCCTCCACCCTCTGGGGTTATTTATAGAGACCAAGTTTACCAAACTGCCCCACCCCCATTCCTCAATCACCATGAGTCTGAGAGGAGAGAGGTTACTGTACAACTGTACAGCCAAACACACTCAGTCTGAGGGCAGATGGGGCAACAGCAGTTTATACGTCCTCATTAGAACCTGGTGGTCCCATTTGACTGCYCACCACACACACACACACACATACAAACACACACACACACACACAAACAAACACACACACACACATACAGACACACACACACAAACAAACACACACACACAATCCACTCAAGATATCTCCACCATCTACTGAAGCTCTGATGTTTCCTGTCGTCACGTGATGAAGATGCCTCAGATCAGAGCAGAAGAAACAGGGAGAAGATCTGAAGATGTGTGTCAGTCTCAGCAGGAACAACATGAGGAACACATGACACTATCTTATGCTAAATTATAATCCTTGTAATGATATACTTCATAAAACTTCAATAAAGCTCAGAAACAAGTATCACTTGAGACCTGAGAAACAGGATTAATTGTCAGTGAAAGATGATTGACATAAATACACAAAGTGTTGATATTTCCCTCAGAACAACAGCAGCAGCTCTATCAGACACAGAAGAACATGAGACACGGGTTCAAAGGTGAAACGGGTTCAACGTTCATCTAAATAAAAGTAGAGCAGCTAAATAATTAAACATTTTCAGGGGCAGACAGCAAGAGCAGACGGCGTGTGTCCGCTCACAAGCGTTCATACAAACCGAGAAACACCTTCAGTCGTGTCCACAGGTTTCTGCTCAGACGCCGTTGTGCTACAATCACAAGTAAAAGCTGATTTTAAAAATGAATGAAGCTCATTAGCACTAAGAGCTGATGTCATGAATTCTTCATTGGGTAACATTGAGATTCGTTTAAAAGCAGGCAGAGATATCGGCTTCAGTTTGTCTCTGACTGCAGGACACAGTCCACAAAACACTGAAACTGCAGAGTATGGCAGAAATTATCTCTCAATCTGTGTTGTAATTCAAAGTACAGAACACCAAAGCCTGAGCGCAGCGTTAAACACAGATTAAACTCAGACAACCCTGAGCGCTGTGTGTTAAACACAGATTAAACCAACTCAAACTGGTCTCAGGTCCTGACACATCTGCCCGGTTTCTCAACACTCAGTCAAACCACAGCAACATCCTGACATGAGTGGGGCTGATGCACTGATGGCTTCATGCTTGAGCTTTTAACACGTGCCCTTCTGTCACAGGAAGTGAAGCTACCATTTGTCAAACGCATTTACAGACTAATAACTAGCAGCATGACAAAGACAACAGGAAACATGCTAGCTGAGAGACCTCAGTATGTCACAGGCTGTGTGTGTAAAATGTAAAGTATAAAGCTGTGTACAGAGAGTGTATTGCAGTACCTGAAAGACGTATGCGGTCAGTCCCTTACGCATCTGTGTCCACATGAACATACACATGAAGAACATGAAGATCTCCCTCCATGTGATGTATGCGTGATCCAGCAGGGTTCTGAGGAACATCTCCAGCCCACAGCCTTTACACTCTCTGAAGACACTGGCCATGGCCGCATACGACCTGCTGACCAGCTCCACGTACCCAGGCATGACCTCCATCATCTCCATGCCTCTGGAGGACTCATCACCTCTCAAGCTGTTTCTGTCCATTATGCTACCACTGCTATAAGGGTCTGTGTGCTGCGACTATGAAGGAGTTTAAGGGCAGAGGAAACGAGATGTACAGCAGCTACTGTAAACCTTTAATCTGATTACTGCCTCTCAGAGGAACCACCGATCTGCTGCTTAATATGGGACAAATGATGGCGACCACAGGTGTCAACATCAACCTAACGCTGTGTAATGAAACCAGCAAACATCTCCAACATCTCTCCTGCTTCATACATTCACCAGTCCATTCAGTCCTCAAATATCAACCATCATACACCGAGTGTAGAAATTAAAGGAGAATATCTGACGTGATCAGATAATACCATCATCACCGCGTCTTCCTCACGTCCGCGGGGTTATATAACATCTCCTCTGATGTCTGGAGGTAAATCCACAGGTACACGGTGAGGAACACCTCCAGATGACGAGATCTTCACAGAAACACACGGACCCACAGCACGCGTGTCATCTCCACACATGAGCACCGTCGGTGAACGCGGACAGCGACTCGGTTCTTCTGAATCATCTGCGCTTCGTCACACCGAGCGCGGGTCTGTAAAGTGAATCGATTCGGTGAATCACTCGATTCACTCCAAAGATCCGAACCGGCGGCGGCCCGTTATCTTCACACGGGTGGGGGGGTTTAAAGCGACACAGCCGTGTAAACTTGTGTCATCTGGGTCGTAAACTTACTGTCCGACAGGCTGCTTTGATTCTGGGTAAAGATCTGGACCCAGCGAGTCTCCTCACATGTTAGAGATGAGACCGCGCGTCTGCGGCGCGGACACGATGCGCCGGGTGGCGCCGTCGGCCTGTATCAACCCCATAATAACGGCAGAACCCGCACAGTAACCGTACAGAACCCGTACAGAACCCGCACAGTAACCGTACAGAACCCGTACAGAACCCGCACAGTAACCGTACAGAACCCGTACAGAACCCGTACAGTAACCGTACAGAACCCGTACAGTAACCGTACAGAACCCGTACAGAACCCGTACAGTAACCGTACAGAACCCGTACAGTAACCGTACAGTAACCGTACAGAACCCGTACAGTAACCTACGGTATCATCACTCCTCACTAGCTGCTGTGTGACGGGCAGGAGCTGGAGCTGGTGGTCAGCAACCGGAACAACATCCGCTGAGATTCC
>JBAJNP010013527.1:0-12025 GCA_036877545.1 Yasuhikotakia modesta | reverse complement strand
CAGCACACACAGACCTATCTAAAGAAAACAGCAGCATAGACGAAACAAAGACTTTATTCATTTACACGCATATTTATATATTTGCATGCATTTGCATTTCCATGCAAACATGGAGCAGAACAAACATGTGCTTAGCATGATCTGCTATCCTGAACAGTTAACACAGCGGCCCTCTTGTGGATCCTGAGTTTATGAGTGAGTGCTTCTGTTTGTCGGTTTGCATGTGTTCCTGCCTGCAGACATATGGTCTCCAGAACTGCACATGTGTCTGTGGAGATTAAATAAAATGGAGGGAAGAGATAAAAAAAGGTGATAAACCGATACAGACATGGGCTCTGACTGGACACAAGGGTAAATGCTAACACATACATTAATGTATGCATTGCATTAATGCAATCAAGGTAGTGACTGTATAGAGGTCCGTCTGGCTCCCATGGTCCTGTCTTCAGCTCTTTAACTCTCTCGCTTTGCTGCCACCTCCCTTTTTGCTCCCCTCCTTCCTCTCTCTCTCTCTGTCTATCTCTCTCACTCTCTTTCTCCTCCTCTCTACTCCACCGACTCAAGCGCCACCTCACTGCAGTTGCAGAAATGGCAATAATAGGACCCTCTACTTCCTCCCTCCCTCATAGATAAATGATATATGAGGAGTAGTGCACCTATATATCATATAGGTGATTCATCATAAAGATGTTTGAAAACAACTGGAATTACTTAGAAGAATTTTCAAGCTGTCCTTTTCCACCACAGTGACAGTGGATAGGGACCAGGGACAGTTGTGGTCCCTATTTACTTAAATTGAATGGAAAATAGCAGCTTTAATTTTCTGCTAGACAGACTGAGGGCAGTCTAAGACAAACAAACAATTACCAAAGAGGAACTTTTGACACTTGACAGAAAGTGTAATTCACAACTGTGGCTTTTTACATGTTATTTTTACGATTGTAGTCAGACAATGTTTAGTGAAATTAAGTCATTCAACTATTAGCTTTCATAAAGTGACATCACAAGTCATTTTTAAATGTCTTCTTGACATTTCTTGACCCATTTTCCTGAGTTTTTTTTAAATTGTCAGACACATTGTCTTTCTCCACTTCTTCATGTTCCTTTTCAGGGTGGGGTTTAATTTCCTGACCATCTTGTTTCAGATATTTTTCAATGGTAACTAAATTCAGGCCCTTTCTTCATTAATAGCCACAGGCCAGACTGAATCCTAATGGATCCGAAAGGAATGTTAGCATTAGCGTTAGCAGCACAGGCAGGTTTCAGTGGTTTTGGTGCTGCTTCTGATTTTCCACAGACTAAAATATTTGACACTTACTGACTGACATGAGATCAGTTCAGGCAACTGCCTTTACAACCTCAGGCCATGCAGCAAACAGAGTGAACCTTACCTGGATCAGGTTCCTTTGACTTGAGGATTTTAGGATGTCTGCAAGCCAAGACTCGAACTCAGTCTGTTCTCCTGATTGTAGATAGTCAGGCTCCACCGGCATCAAGCATTTCAACAAATCAATATTCTAAGTTAGAATGGAAAACTCATCTTAACTAGTAGTGGTGTTTGGGAACATGGGAGCTAGTTTCTTGCTGGGTCCATGCTGGTCATAAAGTTAGAAGACCATCATGAACCAACTACAAGGTTCACCAGCAGATGAAATTTGAATGTTGATAAACAAATAATGCACATTTTGAGGAATACAGGCTGCACATATATTGTTACCAGTGACAACCAGAGCTAGTTAAAGACAGAAAATGAGTTAAAAGAGAAAGAACGTAGGGGTCAGGGTCCTGCTGGACTGTAGGGAGGTTCTGGGAGAATCCTTCACCTTCCTTCGTTTTTCCTGTCTTCTCTACTTTTCCCCTCTATCTCTCTCACTCTCTCTCTCTCTCTGCCTCTCTTTCCCTCTCTCTCGTCTCCAGCTGTCTCCTGGTGCCACGTAGGAGCTCCTGCATTATTAAACAGATGGAATTCACCAACTCTACACATGAAGTTGCTATTTGCTTTCTTTCCATCTATTTTCTCTCTCATTCTGTCGCCCCCTTCCCCCTTTTCAGCGTCTGTCTTGCGTTCCCTGACTCAACCGCACATTTGTGCGGTTTAAGTATTCTCACCTCATTGAAAGTGAGGACCTCAAGTCTTTGTCAACACCGTGTGAAATGTTGTCACATCCCACAACAGGTACATATATTGTCTTAGAAAGAGTCAATGTGTTTTCTGCTACGAACGATCAAGATGAAATTGTATTAGACCAGAATTGTATAGGACATAACATGATATAAATATATGTCATAAATATATGTGAACCAATAATGACTGATAATTAGAATGAATTCATTTACTTGTTAACTTTGACTGTTGTCTTAAAAATGAATGACAGTATGACAAGTTATAGATCACGTGGCTTTTAAAAAATACTCTTCTGCCATCTATTGGTTTATAAAAGTAAGTACAAGCGTATTTAACTTGTAAATTCTTGTCCCACACAGACTGCATTAAAACGTACAGGGACACATTCAAAAACGTTCAACTAAACATTTGTTTGCACAGGATTTTTTCCCTAAGGAAATTAAATACAAACTTTGGAACTGTTGTTATTGGCGTGACTGGACCAAACAATCCCATGAGAGAGCCTCACAACTCACAATTCATCTCTGCCAAATTCTGAACAATGTGTTTTTCTTCACTATAAACCTGGCAAGAAAACCTCAGCCAAGAGGAAACACTTCCAAGCTCCTACCAAGAAAAATAAAGAGAGCAGTTTTGAGAAAAACACATTTGCAGTATGGATAATGAAACACAGATGGACTATATTTTATCTGAATGCTGTGATTAATGGCTTTGCTTAAATCATTAAAACATGATTTTTAAAACAATGTTTCTAAACAATTTTTAGCAATTGCTTTTAAACATTTTTGTAGCATGTCTTACGAAACGTCATGGCAGATACTGTAAACCATCAAGTTGGAAAAGCGCTTTTATTTAGATAAACAATACACTTAAATTATGAAATGACAATTAAAAAATGACAACACAGCCTTTTAAACTGTGGTGTTTACAATGGTGGTCAAAATACAATATAACAGTTGCTAACATGAATTTGAGAATCATGTGGTGGACAAACATGAGGTACATAGAGAGAAATTCAACTTCATTATTAAAACTCTTCCAGTACAAACTTTGTTTAGGTGTATGTTGGGTTTTAGGCATTCTGTACAGAAGACAGGATGGCTGTCCCATGCTACCATGTTCTGTTAGTACCAAACACCAATTTCAGTTGTTAGCATAATGTGACATTGTACTCCATCGTAGCACAACACAGGCGACATCTCTGTTGCAGGTGTTGCTATTTTAAAGAAAACTTCAGTCAAAAGAAGAAAGAACCATTGTTTTGCTGGACCCTGACCCTGTTCCACTTCTACACACGTTCAGTAAAACTGCACCACCTGAAATCCTCTGAGACACCTGAAGGCGAGCGTGTCTAGGTGGCCCAGATCTATCATGTTATGTTCCAGCTGCACTCTGACCAGGCGGCTAAGGGATGACCCTTGTTCCTGACCCCAACAGAAGGTGTCACGCGGGACTACTTGAATCTTGTTGTGTGAAAATGTGGCAGAGTGTAGCCACAATGGTAGTTGTCGGGGTACCTGTCGCAAGGCGTTGTGACTTAAGTCCAGCTGATGCAGAAGCGGAAGAATCCGGAAGGCACCAACAGCCACCTTCGTGATCTTATTTCGTGCCAGACCCAGGTGCTCTAACTGAGGCATGGAGGTAAAAGCATCTTTGCTAATGCTGGAAATGAAGTTTCCCTCCAAGTTGAGAGTTTTTATGGTGCGTGGCAGATGCTGTGGAACCTGTTTCAGTAAGTTGCCTTCTAAATTTAAACTGTCCAGACGACTGGCATTTGTTAGCGATGCTTTCCCGAGCCCTTTATCTGTGAGTCTATTTGCACTTAGATCCAGAACTTGTAGCTCGGCCTGACCCCAGAACATGTCACCTTGGAGACGTTGGATGAGGTTGCCACGGAGATAGAGTTCTCGGAGGCTAAGGGGCAACTGCAGTGGAACAACAGTAAGTTGGTTATAGGAAAGAGTAAGTGTCCGTAGGCTGCCCAGAGGTAGGAGCACTCCTGGAGGGACAGAGAACGATTTGCTCCCCAGACTGTTGTTAGTCAGACTGAGGATCAGGAGGCGAGGACACCGCCCAAGGGCTTCTGCAGACATTCCTCTCACCTGGTTCCCATCCAGCCGCAGCTCCTCCAGAGTAGCAGGCAGGTCGGTAGGGATATTCTGAAGACGGTTCCGCTCCATGTATAATCTCTTCAGGCTCGGAATACCTTCAAAGGCCCCCTTGATAGCAGCATCTGTTAAATTGTTGTTGCTAAGCACCAGGAACTCCATGGAGCTGTACTCAGAGAGCAGGTTTACCTGAATGCTGTCGATGTAATTGTTCATCAATAGGATGTAACGGGAATTGTAAGGAATTCCATATGGCATTTTGTCCAGTTTTTTGTCTGAACACTGAACCACCCTGTGAAAAATAACATAGAAATGATTTGTCTGGTACAATAACCAACAGCAAGAGTACAACAGTCAAAAAAGTATATTAGACACATACCTCCCATAACAGGAACATTCCGGAGGACAGTAGTTATCTTTAAAATACGGAAAATATGAAGCAACCGTTGGCTTCTCTTTCTTCTCCTTTCTCACGTTCTTTGCTTTTTTCACAGCCTTTGTTTTCTTCTCCTTCCTTCTTTCCTTCTTTTGAAACTTTCTTGGCTTCGTCTTCATCGTCGTGTTGCCTCTGGATTTGGCACCTGCTGCTTTGTTTTTAGGTTTGGGAATTAAGGAATTACGTAGGGCCTCAGCGGTGGGGCCGGCCCTTGCTGCCACTGCGGTAGAACCAACACTCACTTCCTCCAGTAGGTGGAGTTCAGAGCTGTTTGTCGCATGGAGTTCCACTTTGAGATCATTGCTTGCATTGCTTCTGTTTACTAGGAAGGTGACCATTGCCTCAACAGTTGAGCTGAGAAGACTGTGTTTTGTGGATGTTGTAGTTTCAGATGGAAGTGAGGTGTTGGTTAGCAAAGGCATGTTCTTAGGAGTTGTTGCTGGACTTGGAAGAGATATGGAAGGGAATGATGATTGTTGGGTTGCATGTTTGTGGACTGCTCCTGTCAGTAAGTGCAGGATGGCTTGAGAGGCAGTGGTCTTCAATGGAGGAGTTGTATATTGTTTAACAGTCTGTTCAGTTGGAGCTAGATGTTCCTCCATTGCTTGTGTAGGACTGTTGTTCCATGCAAAGGTTAACAGTTTATCTGTGGTTTGCTGTACCTTCTCTTTTCCTTCTACTTCCTGCTTTATGACTTCACTTCCTGTTTGTCCACCGGGGTCTTCCTTCATTTCTATTTTCTTGATATCACCGTCCCCATCTTTCTTATTGTGAATAGTGTCTATTGTTACATCTGCCACTTGGACCTCTTCCTCATTTTTTCCCCACTCATCTTCAGTGTTGAAGGTTTCTGATGCCCAATGAAGTCCCAGCTCTGCGCTGGGGTCACTTTCTGCAGATACATTGTGCTGCATTGACGCATTTAAAGCTACAAAAGGTAAAATTAATCTGTGAACTTTGTAAACAAAATAATAGTAATAACAATTCATACTCAACTGCAATACTTTAATACATCACAAACATTTGAAATACCCACAATTTACATACATATGGCTAAGCACAGGACACAAACACTTATACAAAGACATGTTACAACTACTGCTTTAATTATATTAATATAATTGGAACTATATTAAATAAAAGCAAGTATTTATTGCATATAGCCAATACTGTCTTTAATAACAAGCTCAGATTAAAAAACACTTACTTGACTGAATTGTGTGCGCAGGCACAGCAAACACCCAAAACAGCAAAACGAGTGCCTTCATTTTTGGCTAAAAGTGGCTACAGGGAACAGAAGTATTTTAATTAGAATGTGGAAACCTTCATTTATTTGACTGCAGTAAAATCCATGGCTATCGACCAACCTCTCAGAGGCTCAAATAATGATTTTTATAATGGCTGAAAACTGATTCAAACATTTCCATTTACAAGCCATAACTGATCATGTGAGTAAAACATCCACATTTTGTTTATTTTAATGAGACTGACCTGCCAGGCAGAGCTTACCTGGAGCGCGTTCAAGGTGAGTTTGTAGCGTCCTTTAAAAGTATAAGATATTCCTTGCAGGTATGTAACCCATCCTGGTTCCTTGTGTTACATGGAGTAACTGATGAGACTGTACGCCAAGACTGAAAGCAGCTACACACATACACACACAAATAGGTGCACATACCCACTAATGGATGCATTTAAGGACTCTTATTCTCCGCCATGGGAATGCCACATACAAACACTCAGGAAAATGATACGCTTGTGAGTAATAGCTCTTCAAAGACACTTAGCATTACGGGAATTCTCTCACACACACATTACTTTCAGAAGAATCTAACAGATCAATTCGGGGTAAAGGACACAGACCTATCGGACAGAGAGGTCAAGGGTCAAAGGTCAGGTTTCAGGATCGACACTGTTTGTTCTGCTTTTCACAGACACCGGTGCCACTGCACTGGCACCACGATGGCAAGTGTTTCCTTAAAAGGTCTGTCGACCTTTGACCTTACAATACATTCAGATTTATACACAGAACTGTGTCTGAGGTAAGGGCATCTGTTTTCAATCAAATCATTGATCACGGATCCATATTTATTATGAAAAACAATAAATGAAACATTATTTTGATGATGTCTTTGTAAATTATCTACAAGGAACGTTTAGATATGCAATATAAACTAGCGCTGAATGTTATTACTTTGTTCGGACCCCCACTGTGCCCCTGTGGATGTTGTTTATGAGACGCAGCTTCGTTCAGAGCATGAGAAAATAAAAAGATAATGAAAAAAAGATTTTTGTTGCAGCCACCAAGCAGCAGGAGAGAAGCTCATGAGCTGACAGGGACATGCAGGAATGTGGTCCACATTTCTGTACAGACTCAACAACATCTATCGCAAACAGACCTGTAGTTTGTTCCCTGTATAGTGTTCCTGTAGCTCAACTGGTTGTGCAACTGCATTGTGTTAGCAACGCAAAGGTTGTGGGTTCGATTCCCAGGGAGCACAAGTACTTATCAAATGTATAGCTTGAATACTAAAATCAGCTGATATAACATGTATTTGTTTATATTTGTAGCATTGTAAATACAACAAATGTGTACAATAAATTACACTGTAGCTGGTGGAGCATCAAATGCTTGTTTATGGGAAAATTTAGTATAATGTGACTCATTTTTGCTAAATGAATAAATATAAATTTTAAATATCATTAAATATCTGTGAATCACATATCTACCTTATATGTATTTAGGTCACTAAATGTTTATGATTATGCTCAATAAAGGGTTTGTTAAACATTCAATATCTCAGTATGACTCAATATCATTCAATATTACTGCCTGAAGTATGTATATAAACAGCAGTGTTTTTGTGTTTACAGTTCTATCACTGTAATGCATTAAGTTAATGGCACTAAAAGACATTATGAATAATTCCAGTTCATTAAAATCTAATGGTCACACAATTAGTGACTTGGTCGTCTTCTCTACAACACAGTCAAAACTTGTGTCTTGTGGATTGAGAAAGATTTTCCATCTAATTGAAATACACAGAGATCTAAACATCTAAACATGTTATCTAGTCTTTTTTAAGACATCTGTAATACAACACAATCCATACACACAAACTAAAATACAGTATATGAGTGTAAAGAGGACAGTATGATTAATATATAAAGCACGACCCGCTACAAAAGTATTAAGCTTTCGTTCCTGTTATAATAGAGTCAATTCTGACTTTTGCCCACCAGGGGGCGTCACAGGACAGTTTGAATCTCCAAACGCTCCCATAGAGAAACTACTCTGGTGCATTACGTAACAACACAGGTCAGGTGTTGAAAAGGAACCGAATTGCTTGTGCAACAAAGTTTATAAAACACCTGTTTATTTTTAATGTATGTGTTTCTGGTATCCGCAGTGAAACAATCGGAAAATGACAGTAACAGCATTTTAGTAACAGCATTACTGACGCTGTCAGTGGGTACGAGGAAGCAAACTGGGCCGGCGTGTCCTGACAGACCACCTGTTCGGGAAGTGTGTGTGTGTGTGTGTGTGTGTGTGTGTGTATGTATGTGTGTGTGTATGTATATACATACAGACAGATTCTTACCCTTGTAAATAGCACATAAATAGCCTATGTAAGTGTTATTATCTTCTCAGGCCTTAAAGCTTTACTGATCTGCCTCATTTAACACAGTGTTACCGCTTAACGCTTCAGTGCTTTACTGCCACTGCCACATTTGTTGAAAGACACCATCGCCAGATTCCAGCGACACACCTAGAATCAACACAAGACCTTTTGTTCGCTCTCTTTTGTGCATGTTCTAACGTTACGCCAATGACGCACACCTGGTCCAGACACAGCTGAGCAGCCAGCTGTCCAACTACATTTATTTCAAGGGCCACACGGCTTGTTTATGAATTCAGATATCCTAAAATGAAATCGGACGCTCTGCACTTTAACTCAAGATCATGGCGAGGGCTAATGCAAGCCTCATGTTTCATTTTCTCACTTAACACTTCAAAATCAAAACAAATCTGATTCACAGGAGAAAAAAAAAAAAAAAATCACACTTGTTTTCCAATGTTCATTTATATACATTAAGAGAACCAAAACATCAAAATGTGGCTAAAATATTAGAAAGTTTCAGTTATATTTAACAGAAACAATAAATGCTGTTTGTATGAACTTGCATTAAGCCCAACATATGTATTTAAACAAAAATTGAGACATGAACTCAGCGCTTGGGCTTGAAATTCTTGGGCTTGTTTATAAAACGATAAACAGACCAGGTTTGAGATAAGACAGGCCAGGCATCATAAATTTTGTTCTAGATTCTCTGACTTGTTGGATGTATTAAAGTTTAGTGTTATTGACCTGTTGTTAAGAAACACCCGGGTCCCATACAGTAACCTAACCAGCAAACGCGTTCTCTGTGGTTTTATGTACGGTCTGACCAAGATTAGATAAGATGATTTTTAAACAGGATGAGGTCAACCTTGCGTTGGTGTCTGCAGAAACCGGTCATTTTCTTCTATTCCAAACACAATGGAAACGAGAAAGAGAGAGAGCGAGAGAGAGCACAATGGCATTGAATGAGAATAGGATATCCCCTCCTCTCGACCACAGACCCATCTGCCCTTTCTCTGTCTGTTAGGGGTCAGGGGTTTGAAAGGTCAAAGGTCACAGACAGCGATCAATTTGTCAGCGAACTGCAAGAGATCTGCTTTGTATGTCACGCACATACAGTACAAAGTACATAAAATCCATGCTTGCCGTTATCTTTACACACATATAAGGTATCGAATCCTCAGTCCTCTGTCTCTGTGATAGCAGACACTCCATCTGTTGTCTGTAACTGCGATGGCAAAGACTGAGAAAATGTTTAATTACAGCTCACGGCTGATTCTGAATCAGTTTTCACAGCTAATATCTGATTGGCTGACAGATTTCTGAGGGCAACAGTATTTTTAGCACCCAGTGAGTGGTAGGTGATGGTCCGTGGGCAATTTGTTAGTCATTTAGTTGTTTTGATTGGATGCTGACAGCTATAGACCAATGATGAGCAACGATGATTTTTGCACTGGAAAAATGTCATATTTTGGTGAGTTTTCCAGTAAAAATATTTACAGTAAGCATCCTAAATGCAAGACGAAACAAGTTTTTCGGTCATAGCATAACATATAACATATTATTATATAATATAATATTTCCAATTCCCTATTTTATGTCTTATAAACCTTTTATATTAGTTTGTTTGTAATGCACCCGTGTCAGCTGGTAAAAGAAACAAATTCGTTTCAACAATCCTCTCCTGAGACATCACACGTTATTTTGGAAAACAAATCGGAAACACATTCTCCAACAATTCAAAAAATCTCCCCACATGCTAAACACTCTCAGCATGTTATTGAAAGACAAACAAACCACATGCTTGAACTCTTCTTATTCCTGGATGACCAGAAACTGACTTTACACACTGCCAGTCACGCGTACACAAACACAGACTATTGGGCACTTTGCTGGCCTAGAAAAATCCAAATATTTTCAGTGATCCATCGCTCCTTCACGAGATGTAGGAGGTCTGAGGCCGGGCCCCCGACAGGCCTCTGCGCTGTTGTCTTAACCCTGCCTAGAATATTCCAGCACATCACTAACCTCCAAGTTTTTATTGGACGTGTCCAGATGTTACAGAGGAGCTAAAAGCCTTCTGAAAACATGTGTTGAAAGGAAAAATGACATGCATGTGTCATTTTGATAAACAGGAGATTTTATAACCAAACCTCAGCCATATTTAAACTGTAGCTTAAGAAAACTTACAGTAAATAGTTTTAAAAGGATAATTCTAACAAAAGTTTGCATGGTAAATTGATAAAAACAAATAAATAAAACAAATTAAATATCAAATTATTTTGCTCTCAAGTGAGTTTTAAGAGTATGTAACAGCCATTAAGGTCAAAGTTAGGAAGGTCTATATGTCAATAAAGAAAAGTTTCTCCAATAAACATATGTGACTCCAGTCTTCTGACACAAAAGATGGTCCAATCTATACAATAAAGCTGCTCTATCTCTGAGGATTATTAAAAACACGCACAGACAGACACGCATAAGCATCGTATTGATTTGTGCACATGTGCAGGATGCTAAAGATAAAGACACAGCTGGCCATCTTCCTGCTATAAATGAAAAGAAACGGGGGGAGAGAGACAGAAGAGAGAAAGAGGTAGAGACAGCCTGTCAAGTTAGACTGTGATTTGAGATTAGGCTGGACGCTACTGCATAAATATTCAAATGGCCATATGCAGCAGAGTGTGTGTCTTTGGACAGACTTGACTGCACACCATATGCTACCGTATGTATCAGTGCTGCAACTCACATCAACCAAATTCAAATGTAAAACATGAATATAACAAGTCAAAGGCTTGGTCCACTAAGTCAAAGTTGACTAAAGGAACAGTTCACCCATAAATGTTAACGTGACATTCGGTCACCTTTATGTTGTTCTAAACCCAAACAACTTTTATGTGGGATGTGTTAAATGTAGTCATATTTGATTTTAAATTTACAGTGGCGAGGAAGAATTTCACAAAACAAACTTTTCTTAAAAACTTGTTCAATCAAATTACTCATGATACTTCTCTAACACTTTGTTACTTAGGAGTTTGGCATTCACTTTAATTAAAGTATGTGGAACAGAACAGCAAGGATTTTCTTCAAAAACTCTAAAAACGACATGAGTAAATGATTCTGGGCTAAACAATTCCTTTAATGAAAATATTTTAGTTTTAAAAAGTTTTCTTAAGTTAAATTGATTGTTTAAACCAAACTAAACAACAATCCAGATTTTTTCACAAAATGCCATACAACATTCTTCTAAAACCCTAAAATCTGAACCTTAAAAACTTAAGCATGAGTGCATTAGAGGACAGACGTGTGGCTGCCTCCACAGGTGCTGCAGATTTATCTCATTGTGAGACTGAGGCTTAAACTTGTGTGCATCTGCTGGGGGGCAGGCGAGACATGCTATTATGTCCTGACAGTTGTGTTTGTCTTTGTTTGTGTGTTTAGGGTGGAAAAGGGGGCAGGAGGTTGGTTGGGGGGGCGTAGGTGACACCAAAGCCGGCCAAGAGTGCATGACAACAGACCTCTCATTGGCTGCACGGTGGCTGCTTTAACCAATCACACGGTCCCTCGAGTAGAAGAAAAAACGGATGCTTACCATTGTGTGAAAGTGTACTCTCTCAAAGTAGAGAGAGAGAGGGAGAGAGAGAGAGAGAGAGAGAGAGAGAGAGATTTCAAGTTGAGTTTTCCAAAATACTATTAGGTGCTGTGATTTTGCAGTAAGTCACCAAAGCAAACGCTTAAA
>JBAJNP010013525.1:0-12027 GCA_036877545.1 Yasuhikotakia modesta | reverse complement strand
ATTTGTAACAGAATACATCGCCACACCAGGATCCAGCAGTTTTCCAAGGACCTGGTCGATCAACCTCATGCAAGGTCATCTATGAATGGAGGATTATGTGTTTTGGTTCTGTGCCTTGGTAAATAAGGTATCATATTATGATGAATGGCTGTATAAGGACATGTTTCCTTTTGGAGTCAATGAACCATAGAAGTCTTAATTAGCCAAGGTGGTGGATAAGTGTACGTTAATGGACTTTTTGGACTGTGCACTGCTGCTGTGTGGTTCAGCTTTCACTGTTGGTGATGTGGAGGAGCAGGACACTGCACTCACTCATAAGATGGGCGCTTTCCCAGCTTTCCTTTTCGAGTCAAACCAAGCTACAGCTGTTACTCTTTCTGAGTCAAGCCAAGCTACAGCTGTCGCTCTTCCTGAGTCAAGTCAAGTCCCAGCTGATGCTGTTCTTTCCGAGTCCTCTGTCAAGTCAAGTGACAACAGCTGCTGTTCCTCTGCCAAGTCAAGTGACAACAGCTCCTGTGCCTCTGCCAAGCCAAGTCACAGCTACTATTCCTCTGCCAAGCCAAGTCACTTCTGTTGTTCCTGTTCTGGCTGGAATAGCAGATACTCTCATTTTGGCATTAGCGGTGTGGGTCATCTGGGTCGCGTATACCACTACCGAGTCCTCATGCTGCAGAGGGCAGCATCCCCAGTGGAGGTGGCTGAGGTCACAGATCCTCCTGTGGTGGGGATGGCTGCATCTGCTCCCTGCACTGTGGAAGCACTTGGTGACTCACACGCCCCAAGGGCTGTCTCTCTCTCTCTCTCTCTCTCTCTCTCTCTATTTTTGTGAGTCTCTGCTTCCTGTTCCTGATCTGCCGTCCTGGTGGTCTCTCAAGTCACCTGTGCCACCCTGGTGATGAATGAGAATAAGAATAAGCTTTATTTGCCAGGTGTGCACTAACACACGAGGAATTTGTTTTGGTTTTTACAGGAGCTCTTGGTACAACAGACATACAATATAAATAGGCATACATATATGAAAGGAGAATTATAAGAACATTTTGACCTGAAAAGAAATAATAATAAATAAAACTGGAATAGCAGCAGAGGTATGAGTTGTGATGAGTTAGTTATTTAGAATGGGGATGGCATATGGGAAAAATGTTTTTGTGCCTGGATGTTTCAGAACCTGAATGACTCCACTGCTGCCACAGTGCTGTCCATGATGCTGAGGGGAGCTGATTTTAGTGTCTGCCAGAGGAGTGCTGGGGGGTTTCTCCACTGTCCACAAGTCCACTGTCATCTCCAATGTTTTGAGCATGTTCAGCTCCAGGTTGTTACGACAGCACCAGACCAGACCAGTCAGTTGCTCAACCTCTGTTTTGTAAGCAGATTCGTCTCCGTCCTGGATGAGGCCGATGACTGTGGTGTCATCTGCAAACTTCAGGAGCTTGACAGAAGGGTCTTTTGAGGTGCAATCGTTTGTGTAGAGGGAGAAGAGTAGTGGTGAGAGAACATACCCCTGGGGGACACCTGTGCTGGTGGTGCGGGTCCTAGATGAGAGTTTTCCCAACCTCACTAGCTGCTGCCTGTCTGTCAGGTAGCTGAAGATCCACTGACAGATGGAGGTGGGAACAGAGAGCTGGGTCAGTTTATTATGGAGGGTGTACAGGATTACGGAGTTGAAAGCAGAGCTGAAGTCCACAAACAGAATCCTTGCATATGTCCCTGGTTTGTCCAGATGTTGGAGGATGAAGTGCAGTCGCATGTTGACTTCATCATCCACGGACCTGTTTGCTCTTAAGCAATCTGCATGGGGTTCAGCAAGGGTCCAGTAATGCCCTTCAGGTAGGCCAACACCAGTCTCTCAAATGACTTCATGACCACAGATGTCAAAGCAATGGGTCTGTAGTTGTTCAGCCCTGTGATCTTAGGTTTCTTAGGGATGGGGATGATGGTGGAGCATTTGAAGCAGGAGGGGACTTCACACAGCTCCAGTGTGATGACAGCTGGACAGCACAGGCTTTAAGACAGGCTGGTGAAACTCCGTCAGGGCCGGAGTTTTATTTTCTGTTTCCTGAAGATTTTGCATACATCCATCTCACTAATTATGAGTCCAGCCTGAGACGCAGCAGGGGGAGGGAGGGGGCTGGTGTTAATGGCTGTGTGGGGAGACGGTTAGAGCAGGTGTGGTGTGTTTCAAACCTGCAGTAGGATGTGTTAAGTTCATCTGCTAGACGTTGATTCTCTCCAGTGCTGGGGGGTGGTGTATTGTAGCTGCTGATTGTTTTCAGGGCTTTCCACACATTTGTAAGGTCATCAAACTGTTTTTTCAAATTTTTAGAGTAGCTTCTCCTAGCTACTCTTATCTCCCTATTCAGTGTATACTTGGCCTGTGTCCCCACTCCTGAAAGCATTTTCTTTGGCCTGGCAAAGATATCTCAGTTTAGCAGTGAACCAGGGTTTGTCATTGTTATATGATAAATAAGTCCTGGTTGGAACACACATGTACTCACAGAAGCTGATGAAAGATGTCACGGTGTCAGTGAGCTCATCCAGATCAGTGGCTGCGGCCTCAGAAAAAACTAATCAGTGCAGTCTAAACATGCTTGTAAATCCTGCTCTGTTTCGCTGGTCCATCTCTTTACAGTTCTTACCACTGGCTTGGCAGATTTACGATTCTGCTTGTAGGCTGGTAAAAGATGAACCAAGCAGTGATCAGAGTCCCAAAGCCGCTCTGGTGACAGAGTGGTATGCACTCTTTACAGCAGTGTAGCAGTGATCCAGTGTGTTACTGTCTCTGGTGGGGCATGTGACGTGTTGTTTATATTTAAGAAGTTTACGGGTAAGATTGGCTCAATTAAAATCACAGAGAATGACAATGAAAGAGTCCAGGTAACGTTGCTCTGTGTGTGCGATCTGATCGATCAGCTGTTCTAGAGCGACGCTATGAGTTCGTCTCTTGTAAAGCTGATCAGAGTAAAGTTACTTAAAACAGAACAAACAAACAAAAACAGTAAAAGTACCAAGGAGCAACAAATCAAGGCATCATTTTAGCCATCATGGTGGTCTCTCAAGTCACCTGCACCGCCCTGGTGGTCTCTCCAGTCGCCTTCTCTGCCCTGGCGGGCTCCCGTTCTGCCTGCTCCTGGAGGGCTTCTGCTCTGTCCCTGTCCCACTCCTCCCCGTGTTCTGCCTTCCCTCACTACTCCTTGGATTATTTCATGTTTTGAGCATGTGGAAGCTGCTCCTTGGGGGGTTATGTTGTGCTAGGCCAGCAGAGGGAGCCCTCATTATGGATCTGGTTAAGATCCCTCTGCAGCATTTTCCTATAAACTACTACTATATAACAGAAGCCCAGCAAACAGGAAGTTGCGATGGATTGTTTTGCACATTCTTGTGTTTCTTCTGGTTCTTGTATTTCTTGTGTTTTTGGACCTTGGACTTCTTTCTGGTTTTTGGATTATTGCTGCCTGCCCCGACCTTTGCCTTGTCATTGGATTTGTTGTGTTTGCCTCCTACATTCCTGTTTACCTGTGTTTGACCTTACCTGTTTTGGATTATGCCTTTTTTAATAAAACAAACCTGCGTATGGATCCGCTCTTCTTTCCACTCCATTCGCAACAAATATCTGCAGTCTTAACAGTATCAATACACAGTTAAATTAATCCAAAATTAAAATTAAATTTGAAACGATTAAGTGCACTGGCCAACTCATACGGTGAAAATTATTTGAGGTTGGTGTTTATTGCTAGGCAAGCTTCACTGATCCTAATAAGAATATACTGTATATATGTGAAAAATTGGTTGTTGCTGGGTAGACATCAGCTGGGCATCAAACGTTGGCAGGTGGATCAGTGGTGTCCTTTACAGCATTATTGCAGCAGACGTAGGACCTGGTGTCTTGTCCGGAGACAAGACAGGGGAACAAAGACAGGATCCTATTAGCGTAGAGACTGCTCACAAGTAATTTTAGTGTCACACAGTATGACGGAAATATGTGTGCTCACGCCAGAGAGCCAGGTTCGAGACCCGACCCTGACATTTGGTTTGGTAAAGTCATACTTGGAGTAAGCACAATCAAGACAGACTTGGTTGCATTATTGTAGTGCATTACAGACTTTGTTTACATAGACAGAAGTTATCTAATTATTGACCTTCTGAATAGGACAATTTTCTGATTAAGATGTTGACATGAGTTGCTTTTTGAATATTACTTTCATGTTAAGAATAAGATCAACAACTGGATTACTGCTGTCCATGTAAACATAGTCAATGATGGTGACCCAGCAATATCTCTCACTTCAGGAAGGACATTTCTCTAACATAAATCTAGCCTCTTGTGACAATGTTTTTATGAAGCATGTTGTATGGGTTTATGGTTGGGTTTACATTAAACAACACACACAAAACAAACAGTTGATTTCAAAGATCAGTGCTTTGACTACATTAAGCACATTTAATAAAAAAGGTTAATAAAAAATATTATTTAAAAGACCTGCATCAACTACATCCATGTCAAGGTGTGCCCTGATAATACACACTTTACTGCCATCCGGATGTCCTGAAATGGGACACCTGCTGAAAATGCCTTACCATACTCCAAGTAAAGTCAGCCTTGTTCCCCTTGAGTGAGGATGCAATAAGCATCAGTAATTCAGCGACTGAGTGTCTGCTTGGTTGCGAGGAGACCACACTTAAGGTAACCAAAACATATAAAGAGCTGGTCAGATCCACACCACAGGGCAGTTCTGTGGACATATGCATCAGAATCAGCTGCTCGGCCATGGAAACCCATTCCATAAAGCCCTCTGCGCACTGTTCTTGAGCTAATCTAAAGGCCACATGAAGTTTGAAAGTCTGTAGTGATTGACTGAAAGTTAATCTGAAAACTGAAAGTTGCAGAAAGTTGGCAACCTCTTTGACCCCGCTCTGTCAGTTTACATGGCCTACCACTTGGCTGAGTTGCTGTCATTACCAAACGCTTCCACATTCTTAAAATACAGCTGACAGTTGAGTGTGGAATATTTTGTACTGTGGAATAACTGGATTTATTGCACAGGTTCCACGCTGGAATTCACTGAGCTCCTGAAAGTGACCCATTATTTAAAAAATGTTTGTAAAAACAGTGTGCATGCCTAAGTTTATACAACTGTGGCCATGGAAGTGATTGGAACACCTGGTTCTGATTAGTTGGATGGGTGAGTGTATACATTTGGCATTATAGTGTACGTCTGCTAATAAGGGGCTAATTGCCAGAGCCCAGGAGGATGCTATTCCCTGTGTGGTGGATGCTACCAAAGGGCTCCCTTTGCACAATTCAATGGATTAACCTATGTTTGGCAGCCTTTCCCTTCTGTTGTCCACTGTTGTCCTCCTCCTTTGTTGTCTAGGTCTTCCTAAACTGGTGCCTCTAAGGAACCTCACAATCAGGTCATTCCGTCCCAATGACCTGCCCCTAATCGTGGCGGAAAGAGAACAGCAGTCCACAAAAAGCCCAGAGCTGTAACCTTAGTTTTAAAGGAATCACCAACCTCTTTCTAACTGACTGTGCCTTGTCTTCTGTAAGAAGAGCACTCACATTGACCAGGTCTAACTTGACCAGGTCTACTAAAAAGGAGATGCTTTGCGCTGTGGAGTGCTTGCTTATATCCTAGTTTACCTGAAGTCCAGGTGTCTAGGTATCATAAGACTAAGTCCCTGTTCTTGCATGATAAATCTCACGAGTGAGCCAGAATAAGACAGTCATCAAGATGGTTTAGAATCTTGGGGTTTGAAATTATTAATATATTAATATATTCACCTTAATATATGGGTTTCACTTTCTGAAATGGATGACAATAAATATTGACATTTTTCATGATATTCTAATTTTTTGAGACATACCTGTATCTAGTAACATGTAAAATGTTTTTTAGTTGTTTGTCCATATAAAATGTCCATATAAAAATACATTTATGTAAACCTTGATAACATAATTAGGCTTAAATTTGTGTGTTTTCATGCATCACTTCTTGACACAAGGTTTAAAGGTGTGATTAAAGGTTTTATTTTGCTTTTTTATTGGCATATTTTGTCTCCATTTTGTGTTCTCTGTCTCGGTGTCTGTCTTTGATGAGGTCAAACGTCATTTAGGTTACTTCCCTCTAACCACGTGGTTACTGTCTAAAAGGTTTCACTTGCACTCAGGAAAGTTCTGCTTCTCTTTCCAAAGTTGACTTTCTGAGTGTGTATTTCATTCTATACATATTTGCATCTGTACATGCATGTGCAGTTATGAGTTTTAGGAGTAAAATTACATTTCGGAAGAAAACAAAAGGCAGACGAGTGCGAGCAGACTGCACTCGAATAAGCTGTGTATGTATTTATTTTCTAATTATTTAATTTCAGCTATTTTCATTTATTTGGCTCTTAGTGTGTTCAAATATGTTTACTTGAATCTTAAATTAACTATAATATTTCTTCAGGGAATTGGTGTGTTATGTCTGTTATGCTGATTTTAGTTTAATCAGCCTGTCGATTACAACTTTAAAGTTTGTCCTCTGGCAGTTCCCTTCAGTATGTTGCTTTTTATAAGAACATGTGAATACATGTTCTCTTTCTAATCAGTTTAAATGGACCTGAGGATAAATTTAAAGAACATATAAAAAGAACTTACATTAGCTGTGGGCCATGTGGGCACTGCTAGCACATTGGTCTGATTGTTTCATTTTCAGTCAAATATTGTTGACATGGATAAATACTTGAATATATATATGTGTGTGTGTGTGTGTGTGTGTGTGTGTGTGTGTGTGTGTGTGTGTGTGTCACAATCCATATAGTTTTTTGTATGTGAAGTACTGAGCAGTATTATGTGTAAACATTTTGAATTTGTAAAAACACCCAAAAACAGGTATGTCATGTAAACTGGGGAAGTTGTGAAACAATGGTTGGTTTAAATGAAAAGATTAAGTCAACAAATAATAGCAACCAAAAAGCAGAACTTTAAAGATTTAACAGTGCGAAATTTAACTGGTTCAACAAACAGCAGATGTTTGTTGAACCAGTCTTTTGTTTATTAAAAACCATGTATAGATTTTTTAAGCACTTGGCAGTTCAATATACTCTCTGTGGTGTCAGTATGTATACATGTACAGTAAGCTTATTTAGTTGCTGAATACATTGAAATTACATGGTTGTGCACTGGAAACACGGGTCAATGTTTCAAGCTTGTGGTCTGTGATCATGTTAATTTGGGAAATAAGAAATGTCTCTGTGTATGGATTAGTTATTACATCATACACATTGCCCCTGTCTATTTTCAGTGTGCTCTTGGAACATCTGGAATTAGTTCATATCAGATTTATTTTCGTTCACCTGTGGCTTGGTGGCTCTAGGACTTCTTTTTAGCATTAATTAACAAACAGGTCACTGCTCCACAATTATTTGTTTGACTGCCATATGTCTCTGATTTAGTTTTGGGTCTTCATTTTGCATTTCCTGGGCATGGATAGGTGTACTGAAGGATACTAGTGTTGACTTAAAAGTATTGTTGTAGTCTTAAAAGTATTTTAAGTACATCAGTGTTATTGTTTTGTCTTGCGATGTACCAAAGTTTTTTTAAAGGTGTTAATCCAAACTAAATTTTCTTTTTTAAACCCCAAAACACAAACATTTCCAACACTGCCTTGGTGTAGTGGTGTATGTGGCAACAACTGTGCAAATGCAAAGGAAGTGTATTTTGGGGCTGTTAATTTTTGTACTTGTTGTCATACTTATTTTTAGATTTGACTTGTTCAATTCTATTTTATTTCTATGCAACTTTCAGAGTGTGTATTGTAGTAAAGCTGCTTTATAAAATAGAGACAGTACAAAAAATAATAATATATAATAATAATAATATTTTAACACATAGCATTTTTCCACAAAATATTTACTACTAAGCCAACTAATGGTAGCTGCTCAAGAAGCAAAACTTCTATGCTTCTATGCATATCTATGCTATCTATGATCGTTTTAACAGATTTAGTTATGTCTACACAACAGCCTTTTCATGATTCCTTATGAGTAGCCATACCCACAGAACATCAAAATAAAAGTGTTCCAGGTGATGTCAATAGTCTAATAATTTAATAATGGTGTTTTATGGTTTCCTTGGGAATATGATTATTGCTTGTTTATAATAGAATACACACATCTAGTGGTATAATTGGTTACGCCATTATCATTTTCTTTCTCCACAGTCCATTTCACCATTATCATTTACTTGCAGTTAATCTCTATCATAGTCTTATCAAAGGTGTTATAGTGGATGTGTTAGAGCAATTTAATACAATTATATATAGATTTCTTGATGCCGAGACTGATATCAGACTGATATCATGATCTGATATCAGAAAGATGGGCAAATGGCAGAAAAAGTTGTTTGGCAGCTTGATTTTGATCAGAGCTAGATTTAGACTAAAGATGATGTTCTGAAACATACAATGAAATATAATACAATGACTCCTGTGTAAAGGTAATTTTGATTCCTTAGTTGACCCCTTTATAATTATCTATCTACATAATCATACAACTGTGAATTATTTTAGGCTATCTAATAGTTTTAACACTCAAAACATGAAATTTGTAATAACAGTGATTGCTTTGTTAATGATTAACAAAAGTAAATTGTATTTGTGTTCCCAAGCAGGAGAAACCCAAACTGATTGACCCTCTAGACTATGAGACTGTTGTCTCAGAGCTTGAACCTGAGCTCAGGGATCACCCACTTCAGGACTTGCTACTATTTCCAGACCTTGACTTCACAGTAAGTGTATTTGTTATGTGTTTGTATGCATGTGCAAACATTATGTGACTTGTCTGTAGTGTACAGATTAAAGAAACTTTGAAAGTCTTTGTATATTTTGTCAGGAATGATTTATGGAAAATGTGTAGAGACAGTTCTAAAAGGAGATTTATGCTCACATTAACATTATGTCGCTGGGTCATTTTCATAGCTTTTCCTTTTGAATGTGTTGAATTACACAAAGTATGTGTTTAATGAGTGTGTGCTTGTGGTTGCGTGTGTGCTTGTAAAAAAAACATTCTCCCTCATAGCTAAACTGAGAACAGGCAAGAAGGCAGCAGGTTCAGACCACATCCTCTTTCACACACAGATCTGGGCTTTACTTAGCACAAATTTAAACATTCGCTCATTGTTCACACACCAACACTTAACTTAGCCATACTATGTACATGATAAATTAAAAAAGTACATGATCAAAAATCTGGTCTTTATGATCCAGGAACAAGACACAACACAACAAATAATTTTCAGGAGCAGCACAGGCTATTTTGTCAAATCAAATATTGTTCAATAGAATCCTGGAATAACGGAAGCATCTGGAATAGCTCTACACAATTTTTTAGGCAAAGAATTTTTGCATACATAAGGGAGACAATAATTTATATATCCTTATTAATAAACATACCTCTCCAAAATGAAACTTAATTTATTATTCTTTCACACACACGCACACATGGGTTAGCCTCCTATGCTTTGTGCAGACTTTCCATAGACATAATTATTTTATACTGTACAAAGTATATATTATGTCCCTTAAGAATCACTCAAAAGAACCACTGGCTGCTCTCCCTAATGTAGGTGTAAGTGATTTTTACCTCCTTGTGGAGACATTTTTCTACCATCCCACAATGACAGAAAACAAGAACACATACTTAAACCTAACCCTCCAACATCCTGTTGACATAGATTTTTTTTATTAAAATCATATTTAGAGATGCTTTCTATAATGCTTCCTATAATATATCCTATAATCCCTTCATTTGTCTGAAACTAAAATCTGTGACATTAATCAAAATCTTGATTAATGTGCTTGACCACCTTGAGTCATATGTATAAGATCGGCAGTTCAAATTAATGTTTACCAATTACAGTCAGTAGCACCTGTAATACAGATCAGATGTGCTAAAACATTAGCCACACTCAAATCCAGACTAAAAACTCATCTGTTCAATTGTGCATTTGCTGAATGAGCACTGTGCTACGTCTGAACTGATTATATCTTATGTCTAATCATTTTCTTCTCATTTTAATTCATTTTACATAATTCCTTACTAAATCTTTACGAGCACAGTACACAAGGCAACATTATAACAGAGTAAACCTTTTTTATGGTTATGCTAGCATTTCGGCACCAGCACCTGTCAATGTTCAGTCAAAACATGCAGAACCAGTTCTAGATTGGGCACCAGCACTGGAACCGCGCTGGTGTAAATGAGCTACAAGTGGCCTCTGGGATCAATCCATCAGTGGCAGGGAAACATCATAACAGAAGCATGAGAAACAAAACACACACAAAAATGTATTAGAAAAGGACCCATATCTGTTACAAATGCTGCTTTACATTAGATATTTATTTTATATGTGTATATAAAATATACTGGAAATAATCATGTACTATGGTAGTTTTCTATTGAAACAGCTTCTGTGTGTGTGTGTGTGTGTGTGTGTGTGTGTGTGTGTGTGTGTGTGTGTGTGTGTGTGTGTCTTTCCTTATAATTCTAGGTGTGCACTCTTCCTGTAGATATGAGAACAGTGAAGTCCACTGTGCCAGAGGGAGCTGATGTACATGCTGAATGTCTGCTGGTCAGACAGGTAAATGTGTGTGCATGTGTTTTGTTGTATAATTCTGTACACAAGGTCATAAGCACACATGCAGTATGCAACATTCAGTTTAATCAGACATCCAGATTCAACCACATACATTTAGAGAAAATAGTATGTGTATGTAGTGTTTCATTTTCAGTTTGCTGTGTGTGCCTCTGCTCAGGATGTGGCATCCGATCCAAAATTTAGTGGGCCTCTCATGTAAAAACTCCCCCTCCTGGGCCACAGAGCTGTTAAGTTTGACCTGATTTTAGTGTGTGCGCGCATATGCACATGTACAGCTGTCTATTTCTGCAGAGGGCCTGCCAGAGAAATTTGTTTTCTGGTATGAGGGAGCTGTAGCTTCACACACATTACTGTGCAGCAGAAGGTATAGAGTGTAAAAAGAGTTTGATGAAGTAATGACGCGATATTAAAAACACATGTAATAATTTAGCCATTGTGTTTCTGAAATCACTCTGAATTGCTCAGAAATACTAACAAAAACTGGTACTTGTTTTACACATACATTGATCAGCATAAATGAGTACACCCCCTTTAAAAATTAAAAATTTAATCAGTAGCTCAATGAACAAATTCAAAACGTTTCACACTTCTGAGTTTTAACATTTCTTTAACGCCATAACATGAAATTAAGGTTAATAATTTAACTTGGATCACAAAATCTTCAGTTTTATTCAAATTGGTTGAAGCAAAAGTAAATATACCCTGCAACAAAAACTACTACATAATTTCTAAGGACAGCACAATGTCTTCTATGTATGGAATGAACAAGTTGGGGACATATTGCAACATCTATCTTTTTCCATTCAAGAATAACCTCTTTTAGAGCCTGGATGCTGGATGGAGAGTGATGCTGAACTTGACGCTTCAGAATTCCCCACAGGTGTTCGATTGGGTTCAGATCAGGAGACATACTTGGCCATTCAATCACGTTCACCCTGTTTATCTTCAGAAATGCAACAGTAGCTTTAGATGTTTGTTTTGGATCATTGTCGTGTTGGATAAGTGCACTCATGCAGCCCCACATAAGGACACTGCCACCACCATGTTTCACTGTAGGCACCATGCATTTTCTATGAAATCCTCACCTTTACGACGCCATACAGTTTTAAAGCCATTAGCTCCAAAAACAGTGATCTTTGTCTCATCACTCCAGAGTATAGAGTCCCAGTAGTCTTCATCTTTTTTAGCATGGGCCCTAGCAAATTCTAGGCATGCTTTTTTGTGCATGGGTTTTAGGAGAGGCTTCCTTCATGGACCCATGCATGCCATTCCTCTGCAGTGTGCGCCATATGGTGTCACAGGAAACGGTCACTCCAGTTTGGCTTTCTACTGCTTTAGCTAACTGCAGTGAACTTGCATGGTGATTTTCTTCAACCCTTCTCATCAGAAGA
>JBAJNP010013524.1:0-12028 GCA_036877545.1 Yasuhikotakia modesta | reverse complement strand
CTAGTAACACATGTGAACATTTATGTCAAGGTTCTTATATGAAAGCAATCATTTTCTCCTGTGTTAAATACAGTTAAATCTTGCTCTTACCTCAAAAGTGATTGTCTGGATTTGTTCACTCTTGTTGCATCATCTCTCTCTTTGGATCAACCTAGAATTCTGATGTCACTGGTCTAATCGTAGAGTTAACGCAAAATTCATACCTCAGGTGTGGGTTACACACCTAACCCCCGATTGCTCCCCGGGTGCTACAGGGATAGCTGCCCACTGCTCCGGGTGTGTGTGTGTTCACGACTTGCAGTGTGTGTTCACTCCTCACATGGATGGGTTAAATGCAGAGGTCACATTTCGGTTATGGGCAACCGTAACTGCATTTTTGACTCGTCGTTGTCACATTCCCCCCTTGAACTTTATGGTTTTGCCCATGTTTTAGTTTCTCCAATTTTTTCTCGTTTTCGTTAATCTTCCTCACCTGTGTTTTAGTTATTGTGCTAGCCTGTTCTGTTAATTTGTTTCCCCATTTAAGTTGTTGATGTTTCTGTTTTCGTTGTCGGTTATCATCTTAACGTATGTAGGTAATAGTGTGCTTACGTTTTGGTTTTCGATTGTTTTGGAATAAACCGTTTCTCTGCGTTCTTTGTTTTAGTCGCGCAGCCACATGTGACAGTCGTAATTGCAATTAAGGTATCTACAATGTTAATTGTTCTAGTCGTAATATACATTAGAGATATCTATAATGCTTTTATGACTAGTAACATTCTTCTATTGACTTCCACTGGAAAATATTTGCAGATATCTACAAATGAGTCTTGACTAGTAGAAATTGTAAATAAAGAATCTACAAGTTACTTTTTATTGATATCAAAAATACATTTGTAGATATCTTTAATTTATTCCTAGTCGATTTACAGTTGTAGATATCTCTACAGGATCTCTCTAGGATCTTTTTTTTGGAGATATCTGCGTTCAGCTTTGCGACTTGTAGGAAATTCAGTGTGGATATCTTGGAATAACAATCTAACTAGTAAAAAAATCTTCTAACCATATGCACTTTGATCAGCGCACCAAGAACAGCCTTGACCTGGTTTTCAGGTAATCAGGTAAAAGTAACTGTTATTAACAGCATTGTTTGGCTATTTTTGTGTTATCGATTAACCGTTTTCTAAGGTAATATAGTTGTCAGTGATATAATCCCTGAAGTACTGCATAGCTTTTCCGACAAGACTAGGAAAAAACGAATTTTGACTCTAGGTCCCCTTTAACTAGGTTGGCCAGTTAAAACCATGATGATCAACATTTTGATTAACTAAATGACTATGACACCAGCTGAACTAGTAACAAACCAAGCTAAACCAGCATGACTAATATGAATATGAAATATAAAAGGTGAAAATCCATACTGGTTTAAGATCATTTCAATAATGTGAATTGCAATTAAATTGAGAAATTAAAGCAGGTTTACATTAGGGGGACAGTTGTGGCTTACTGGTTAGTGAGTCAAGCTTGTAATCAGAAGATTGCTGGTTCTATTCAAGTGGCGGAAGGCAGCAACTGAAGTGCTTGTATATCCAGGAAAGTTGCAAATTGCAGCTTTAACAGGAAAACTGGGCCTCCCAGCTACGCATGGTTTAACTCACATAAATCTTTATCAGTCTTTACTCAGTCATTTGCTGGTTTCTCTTTTAGAGGGTGTTAAAAACCAGACATCAACATGACCCTTTTACCAACTTCACTAATTGTGATTGGTGAGGCAAGACGGATCATTTGCACTGATCAGGAAAGGAAAGGGATGAGGGAGAAAATTCCATATGATTAAATTTCTCCAATATGCCGCTACAACCCTCCCTATAGCCACCCCTGACCGTAGGGCTGAAGTTGTACACCCCAGTGTTAAAAGGCCCAGTGGAATACCCTCTTTGTCATCCCTTTCGATCTGGTGGAAAGAATAAGAGAAGTTTAATCCCCATTGTCTGTGAGTCTGGTCAGAAGAGGTGGTGGTGGCTGTAAAATGATCAGGCCTCATTAATCCCCCCATACCCAATGGACCCCCCCCCCCCCACATACCTCAACAATGGCAAAGTCCTAACTGGGAGTTAAACCTCAATGTGCATATCCTAAACAGGAAAATGAAGTGAAGTAAAAAGTTGTCTCAACAGAGAATGAAGTGTAAGATGGAAAGACAGAGGGCGGACAAAGCTAAAGGAGGTGTGGATGGCAGAATACCTTGTGAAAAGAAAGCTGTTGTTGCTCTTTTGTGGGCTCTTTGGCAAAAGAGTATGCTGCAGTGACCTTAACACCTCAGAACTTATCATACAAACAAAACTCCAAGGGTAAAGAGTTCCTTTCTCAATAATGATAACTTAGAATGACTTTACCTCAGTTACAGTTAGGAGACTCCATAAATGTTACTATTATAATTATCATGGTTTTTGAATTTTTTATGATTTTTAAACAATATTTTGAGCAATATTGTTTCATTGTAATAGAGTCGTGTTTTTATAAGGGTTTTACTAAGAGTAAACTCAAAAAATTATATTTCAGGGGGTCCAGTAAAAACCTTAGATGGTGTAGAATTTAATACATTGAATTAAATTAACCATAGCACTTGTTTGTATTTATATACCCATTGTGTGGTAGCCAGTGAGCCAAAAATATTAGAAGACAAGGGCTGGATAGAGCACAAAGTATGGGTATATGATGTCAACCATACTTAAACAAGCAGAGGAGAAAAACAAGAATAAAAAATCTGAGGGTAGTTTGGAAATCTCAATGGACCTTCAGGGTAAATGTACTGTTATTGGCTGCTACTGACTTCACCACTTGGGACATCCCAGATCTGATCAGGTAAAGTTGAAAGACAGAGAGAAAGAGGCACAGTGGGTTAGCTTGAGAAAAAAGTGAGGGAGAAAGAGCCAGGAGACAGTCATTTAAAATTCAGTTTCCTGGGAGTGAAGAGGGTAATCCTGCCCCCGTAATTCCCTGCAGCAGACCCATCCCTCCCTTCCCATTATCATCTCCTCTCTCACTGCCTTGACCCAATCTCTTTATTCCTCCATCTCTAACATTCTGCCTTTCGCACTGTTTTGCTATTTCCCACTTAATATCTCACCGTCTCCCTCTCTGTCTCTCTTCTTCCCATCTTTTAGTTTTCCCTTTCTTTTTCTCTGTCTGAGTGACAGTACAATACCCTGACCCTCACATGCTTATCTAACTCTAGCAGATGGTTGACTTCGATCAATGCACACGTGGTACTGATCCCGCCACTTTTATCTGATGATAAAAGTGGCGGGTGGTACTTGTTTCCTTCTCTTCTTCTCTCCCCATTTCCTCCACAATGATCATTGTGTTGCCCGATTGTCTCTTGCATCCCCACATATGCATCTGGACCGGCGCTTAGTAAGAGGTGATCCTTCCAACTCTTAAGGGCTGCCTACTGCTATTGCCCACAGATTTTTTTGTCATCTTCTAGGTCCTGCCTAAGATCTGTCCCCCAGTCGCTATCAGAGTTCCAGAAGTGTTCCTGTAGCTGTAGTTCCTGTAACTACATTGTGTTACAAGCATTGCGTTTGCAACTGCCATTGCAGTTGTATTTATCTATAAAAGTTGCAGGCATCCATTGGTTTTCATTGTTTATTGCTTCCAAAATTGGTTTGAGCACACTCCAGTACATTTTTTTGACTAACCTTACATTTATAAGTTGCCTTTGCTTGCAACTTTTAAAGCACACTGTTCAAACCTTACTAGCAGCATAACCTCCTACCTCCTCCCCTCTTTTGGGGATTTTTAATTGGGTATTGGTTATGTAATATGCCTCATAATAGACTCATTAGATCTCAGACCAATATCCAGAGCAAATCTATACCCTTGTATTTAATATACTTATTTATATATATTAGAAGTTGACACAAACTCAAATGTGGCCTGTCTGTGTGCTTTAGCATCAGAGAAGTCATAAGGCCTGCCCAAAGTATCTAATCCTTGTTTAGGGTGTAGTGAGGCACAGCAGATTAGGCGGCCTGCTCGTCATGCCACCCACAGTTACAAGTATCATGTTCTCTTGCTGTGTCTACGGCTTATGGCGTTTCTCTTTTTCTCTCTTTAACACATGACAGAGAATTTCTAATTTCTTAACAGGGCTTATAAGTCATAGAAAAATACCAACACAAAAAGAACATCTTACAAAGGAATACAATTCAACAGAAACTGAATTGATTTCTAATGTTGCAGAACTTCAATTTAAAATAAATTGGGAATAATTTAGGACACAGGGATATTACTGATGTGTAATCAAATTTCACCTCAGAAAATGCATGGCAAAAAATGGATGTGCAATGAAATAAAGACACTGAAAGCTATAAAAAACGATTACACTATTAGGGGTTTGAGTTTCAGCCTACAGCGGTCATTACAGTGAATGTAAAGTAATGAAAGTAGCACTTTAACTAGAAATGTGCTATTGATTTACAATTACAGTGCAAATAATTTATTTGTTTTTGTTTGTTCTGTAATAAATATCCAACCACATTAAAGAGTTGGTAAACAGTGTAGATGCATGAAACAATAAAGTAAAAAATGTCTTGTTCTTTTTCTTCTCAAGTAAATTTATCTTGATTTCAAGGATGTTTATATATTTGTACTGAAAAAAAAGATGTTGTTGTGTCTTGGGGTGCGGCGTGACTAAAACAAAGAGAACGCGGAGAAACAGAGATAACGTCAGAAAAGTTTATTCCAAAAAAAACAAACAACCACAAAAACGTAGGCACACCATTACATACATACGTAAAGACGTTACGACGATAACCGACCCCGAAAACAGAAACATGAACAACTTAAATGAAGAAACAAATCAACAGAACAGGTGAACACAAATAACTAAAATGCAGGTGAGGAAGATTAACGAAAATGAGAAACAATGGGAGAAACCAAAACATGGGCAAAACCATAAAGTTCAAGGGGGGAGTGTGCGTGGCCTCACACCAAAGACAGGGAGGCAGACATAGTCCCAGGGGGAGGCTTGGATCCATTTTCTGCAATTTGCATATTATAATGCATAAAACTTTGTGCTATACTCTTAACATCTACAATTACAGGTTATATACATAGAATAAATCAATTGTGAAGTTATAACTTAGCTATGAAAGGCTTATATTTTGTTTCTATGCATGGTGACATTGACTAACTGAGTGCTGGCTAATACCCCTTGACTCCTGATGTCCATTGGAATGGACATTAAACTTTGAAAAAATCCTATAACTTAATGAAACAAAATATTTTCAAAATAACTTGAAATATTAACACTGGAAATTGTTAAAATTATGCTGGGAGAAAATGTATTAGCCTAGCATGAACATAAATTAATATTTTTGAGGTGAAATAGGCACTTACTCCTCACACTTTTGAACTGCAGAGGCATGCTTGTCTTGTCTGACGTCTGAAGCTCTCTCAGATCAAGTTAAAAGTCATTTGTAATTGGTTAATCAGGAACCAATCATTAAAAAGCATTATTGAAACAATGAAATCAGAATTTTTTTATTGTTTTAGACCCAGAAATATATGCAAAACCATAAAGTTCAAGGGGGGAGTGTGACAATTTGTATACCATGTGCAACATTAAAATATTGTAAATAAATTATAAATATTATGAATAATTTTGTATTTTGTTATGTGTTCTTGTGACAATTCATCATTTGTCACATGACCTAAAGCCTCAGGGATCCATGCTGAACTTCCACAAAGCAACACACTCACCTTCTAACCCTTAATTTAGTCCAACTTCTAACTCTTAATCCTGCTATTTAATTTTAGTGCCGAAAATGGTTTATTGATTGCACAAACTGATAAGGTAATTAAGAAAGCTCATGGTGTCTATTTAAAACCCAGCCCCTTATAGAACATAGTCCATGCTTTTCTGCTCATACACGGCAGTAATTAAAGACTGACAATAGTAAGGGTATGCTGGTGGGACCCTCATGAACAGACAGATATTACATCTGTTGGTTGTGTTAAGTGCCCATAAACATAAGCATATCTAATGGTTATTGTAATGGAATTCATATGTAATGGTTATTGTAATGGTTAGATGTTGTCATCTTGTGGGATTGTGCCTTAGTACATGTGACCATTTACGAGAGTGATTTTTTTAAACCAACATGGTTTTGGGAAATGGATGATTTGTTGAAAAACCACCTCCACACATAGATCTTAGGGAATAAGGTAGCATAATGGATTTAGAGTAGCTGTGGGCTACGGAGACTTTCATACACCCTCGCTTCATCCAAATTTTCTACTCATTTTCTAACACCTACATTCTGTGGAGAATGTGACCACCCGGAAGCCATTCAAGTCATGTGAATGCTCAATACCTATTGGTTTTTTTATGTGTTAAAAATGTCAGTCTGCAAATATATGTGTTATAAATTTTGTTCTGCAAATGTTTTTAATGAAGTTTTTGTTTAAGTTGTTTCAGATATGCAACTGTCCATCTAATGCAAACTTTAAAATCAATGTTACATGTTTATTACTTTGTAATATGTTTTTTTAATAGATTTTTAAATATATGCATTTTCAGAATATTTTGCAATTTTGTAATCAATGTAGATTTTGATTTTTGGTGAAATGTCACTGTGGCAATATATGGCAGATTAACTTTGATCTTTGTTTGATCTTTGGTCACATATCATTAAACTCATAAACCTGATAATAGTGATGGAAAAAATCTGATAGAGAACATTTTCACTTTTGCTTTACAAATAGAGGTTCATACCTCTGTAATTATAAAAGGACAATGATGAATGGAGAATAAACAGATTTGTGCAACTAGGCCAAAACAATATACATTTTAATAAAATATATTAAAAATAATAATTCCAACATTTGTCAAGGTATGTTGTAAGGACAGCATAAATAATACTGTATAGGTAATACATAGGTTAATATCTGTAATTCTACCATACTTCACAATATTAACATACTATTCTTCATACTATATAAAGTAGCCTAACACTTCAACACATGCTCATCATTCCATGATTCCTCACACATGCTCTCATTCTTGGATTTGCTTACATTTAAGTCCCTGCAGATTGAAAGATTAAAATGAAGTGGCCCTAATGTCTTAATAAACTCACATAATTATATTGTTGTGTGGTGCATGAGCACAGGACAGTCTTGACATCTGACATCTGACTTTACAATCGACTTTATCATTGTTTCTGCAGGCCTTGCAGGTAGTACTGGTCTGAGCTGCTGGGGCCTGTTTACAGTCCTCAGTTGTATGCAAGTAAATGCAGTGATGAAAAGGTATTTTATAGGTGGGGGGTTCTTAAATCAAGAGAAACTGGTGGCAAATGGCTGCTGGGGGTTAAATATAATACCAGAGTTTGGAGTCATAGGGACTAGGTCTCCTTAATAACAGAAATGCATAAGATGGCACAAGTGCAGATCACATTATTGTAGGAATAGGTTGTGGTAAGGCTGATGGTTTAGGTATGTATAAAGTAAGCTTTATATATACCCATGGAGCATGAAGGCAGCTTGTGAACTCAAGAAATAAGCATTAGTGAGCAAAATATTTCCTTACAGAGGGTGTGAACAATGATGTATTTCAAAATGTCTCACATAAATTTTTTTACTGACATTGAGATACTTTTCTGTAAAGATTCTCTGAACTTCTAATATCAGCCCCAAAATTTGTGTAAACAGACTTTGAAGACTCGGAATGGTAACACTGTCTGTGTGGGTCAAAGGCATGAGTTTAGGGTCTTGCTCAAGTTCAACAAGTGTCTTTGAACTATGCTGTGGTGTTGATTTGGGCAGCAAATATTTTAATCCCCAGCTAATCACTTGGTTAGACCCCATGTGTTAGAGGGTGGGAGTTAAGGAGGGTGTTAGCATGTCCTGGTGGCCTGGCACATTCCTCCTGTCAATGATGCCTTTGTTCTAAGAGGATTGTGGAAAGAGTCAAACATGGTGACCCTCCGAATCCACCACCCTTTCCCTCTCTTTATTGCCCCACCCTAAAATGTAAAGCAGCTTCCTGAAGGACCTGTGTGAGTTTCTTTGTTGTCATAGCAATGACAAATTGTCATTGTCTGTTGTTGTTTCAAACATTTATGTAGCATTTATTATTATTTTTATTCTTCTGCTGTTGTGTGTATCGCAGCCCATAGAACCGCACATAGGATGAATGAAATTTAGCACACAGATCTGAAATGTTATTGAAGTTACATGAAGTTTCACTCATGTATGTGCTCAATATTTTTGACTTTTGAATATTCTCATACTCAAGACAACAAAATATTAATCCACCAATCCATTCTCATATATTTGATTTGAAGATCTTGTCATACAGGTCTTGGTAGTCCTGGTAGTCTCGTTGTAGTCTCCTTACATTCCTAGTGGCATGCTGAATCGAATGATATCCATTTGTCTCTAATCAGCCATTTTGGGTGTTGGCCAATGTCAATTTTCCCCTAAATGTATTTTACTAGTGTGAACATATTGTTACAGACTTGGAGTAGAACTATAATGTTAAATCAGCGCCCCCCTAGTGGTCAAGAGACATATAATTATTCAGCATATGAAAAATTGTTGTATACAATTTTATGAAATACAACATATGAAAATATTTAAATTACATTAAATCTGTTGACTGAAGTTAGGTCCTACAATACCATATTCATAAAATATCTAAATTTGACCCCTGATCTGACAATAGATCTCAATCTATTCTGGAACAGTTTAGGAATAGAAAAGTATTGGAGTTGTGGTGTAGCAGTTAGCATAAATGTTGTCAACATGTTGAACTGTGGACATTTTTTGGGGATCCAAATTTTAATGGTGGCCAGTGTCATTTCCTGAACCTAGCCTTCTATCTTTCTTACAACACTTTCCTGTTGTTTACATAGAGTGATTTTTTATGTAATCATCATAGTACAATATATAAAGGCACATGCACTAAATTAAACTTTGTGTCAATTAATAAACTAGTGCGGCAAATACACATTGTGCAAGTTGAACAATTGTTATTTCAATAGTTTTTAATAGGAAACTTTAAAAAGAAGAAAAAACCAAAAGGCAAAAAGGGAGTAAATGATTGAAAGT
Source organism: Yasuhikotakia modesta (assembly GCA_036877545.1). Taxonomy (NCBI): domain Eukaryota; kingdom Metazoa; phylum Chordata; class Actinopteri; order Cypriniformes; family Botiidae; genus Yasuhikotakia; species Yasuhikotakia modesta. The sequence goes on along the minus strand of JBAJNP010013524.1, from coordinate 2,926 downwards.
CATTATCAGAAATTAGAATAGACTAGAATAGGATAGAGAGATGATGCAATGAATGAAAATGAAAAAGAAAAATAATGCAGCAACAGAGTCTCCATCTCATTGAAGAAACCAGGAAGAATTTGCCGAAGCAGTGTGTCAGATCACAGCCTACTAACTGATGGAAAGGCTTATGAAGACAGCGCTGTGGCAGGAGATATGCTTCTAAGAAAGGCTTAAAGAGTGGAACGGATGCATGTCTCATTCGAGTTCTTCATAGCCCTCGCCCAGGGGGCTTGGCTTTCAAAGCTGGGTGAAATGAGCATGCACACATGCACAGTAACACACTCTATTGATGAAGCTTCTTGGCTTCCTTTCTCTTAAATATTTTATTACACAAATTTATTATATGCAAGCCATGCAAAACATTTGTTTATTTTGACCATAACCTGTCCCCTGGTTTGCGCTGGACCAAGCTCAGCTACAACAGGTCCAACAACATGGAAGTTAATGACATTAATTATGTACACTTTCTGCACCATCAGCAATTGTCTGACCTTTATATCTTAACATTCAATAATATTTCTATTGTTTAATTTGAAACTGAGTAAAAATGCTGGTGTTTTTTCTTGAAAAGTGTACTTCTGTTACCTTTAAAATAAATGACACTTGATTTGTTTTTTTATGTAATGCAATGGCATTTCCTTCCTTTTACGTGGCTTGGGTGTTCATATCACAATGTTTGTGAAAAGTAATAGAAAGTTATTTTCTTAAACAAATGCGTCTGTCTAGTTTTAATGTACAACAGCATCAGTAATTGTACAATAGGGGAGAGGAGAAAGAGCAAGAGAGAGAGAGAGTTCCTGAAATGAGATCTCTGGCTCATCTTGTCGCCTGTGTTTGGACAGAGCCTTCTTTATTAAATTGCACGTTTGCCACATTTATCTTTATCAGATCTGCAGAGAACCAGAGATAAGAGACAGCAAAGAGGAGCAGCAGGTGAGAGATATTGCCTTTCTTGCTCTCTCTCTTTGTACCCTCCATCGCCTGGGTGCCAGTTACCTTCTCCTCCAAAAGAAGCTCTCCCTTTCCCTCTCTCACTTATGTTCTTCTGCACATCTGCAGAAGTCTGCCCGTGAATATGCACAGACGAATATCAGCTTGTCATGAAAACATACATTCATAAATACAAATATAGCAGCATACAGCTAATATTTACTGTTTTGTCTATACATCCTCACTTCTTATGTGTAGCACTTAATGCTTCTTAATTCAATCCTAGACGTCACATCAAGACCAACTTTTCCTGTGGTATCTTTCCCCACCTTTACTATTAACATTTCAAATTCAAGTTTATTGCCTAAACAATTTGTCTGTTTGTTTATAGGTCTCCTAGCATACCTATTAGCGTCAGATTGTAAAACACTTTGAAACCTTTATTTTTAAGACTGCATATCTGTTCTGGTCATTCTAAAAAAAAAAAAAAAGGTTTTGTTTGTGTGTGTGAAAAGTGAGAAGTGAAAAAGTGCTTTCAAGCTGTCTGCAACAATGAATTTAACAAAAAGGTAACAGAGACAGACATAGGTACAGGTTATCCTCTCTCCAATTTTTCATTTAAAGATAATAGGAGCATCAGCACATCAGACAGACAGAAAGAAAAAGAGCGAACAGGAGAGTGAGACAAATGGAGAGAGTGTGTGGAAAGGAGGGTTAGCAGGAACAGGAACAGTTTTGACAGCTCTTTGTTATGGGACCTAACACAATCTAAAATGGACAATGTGACTATTTATGTTTTTTAAATACTAGAAATAAAAAAAATATTTCAGTTGGTCACCTATTTTAGTAGCACATTTTTTAAACAAAATTTTTAAAAGAATAATGAAAAAATAAGGGCAGAGGGAGAGAGAAAGAGAGAAGATCATCATTTGCATAATGCATTCAGACCCTGAGGCAGGCTGTCCAGGATAACAGAGGGCCAATACTGTTAATTCAATCTTGTTCTTTTTTTCTAATGCTTAAGAAATTAATAATTCTGGCCTCCACCTTCACAAACCACCATAAGCGCTGAGCATCACAACACTGCATACGTTTGTAGCTTTAACCCAAGCAATTGATGTGGGGAGGCCCTTCAGGCAGACCTACTAATGAATGGATAGCATAAGAGAGAGGGAAGTTAAAAGATGGTCTTTTAAATTACAAGTAATTTAAGAAAATCCTGTTAGCTGAATCAAGTACAAGAGTATAATTTTTTAAAATGGGTGAAAAAGTGAAGGGTTTTCCCCCGTCTCTATCAGAGATACACTGTAGGATGCATGCATGCACACCCATAATACACACAGGCTCACTTTTAATAAAGAAATCATTTCTTTAGTTTCTCAGAAATTTCTCAGAAATGTCATGTTCTTGCTGTTAATAAGAGCAGTTGTTCTTGCTATGCAGTTTGTTTCAGGAGAACTGTTCGTATAACTTTAAAAGTTGCTAAATAATAAACAGATGCAGCCCGTTAAAATTTATCATACACAACTTCCTACAGATCACAAAACATACTGTGACAAACACTTTCTCTCACACATACAAATAGTGAAAGAAGTGAGTATATAGGGAGTGCAGAATTATTAGGCAAGTTGTATTTTTGAGGATTAATTTTATTATTGAACAACAACCATGTTCTCAATGAATCCAAAAACTCATTAATATCAAAGCTGAWTATTTTTGGAAGTAGTTTTTAGTTTGTTTTTAGTTTTAGCTATTTTAGGAGGATATCTGTGTGTGCAGGTGACTATTACTGTACATAATTATTAGGCAACTTAATAACCAAGTCTGTGTTTTGATCTGTTCACCATCAACATTGCGTGCAGCAGCAACCACAGCCTCCCAGACACTGTTCAGAGAGGTGTACTGTTTTCCCTCCTTGTAAATTTCACATTTCATGATGGACCACAGGTTCTCT
>JBAJNP010013523.1:0-12029 GCA_036877545.1 Yasuhikotakia modesta | reverse complement strand
ACCACGTCTGCTCAGTCCACTCATATATGGCATGAGGGATCAAAAGTTTAAGAAGTACATGAAGAGTTTGCTGATGTGTAGCTTTGTCAAGAAAGTCATTGATTCCTCCAGCAATTAGTAAATTATTTACTCTTAAATCCTCACGCAAGCACTGAAAAATCTAATTTAAAATCAGGCTATAACAAAAGTATTTTAATAGGCTATTTGAAATGAATTTACTTGAACATTTTATGTAAAAACTAAGTAAAAACTACATCACCTTTGTATTGTATAGTATATAGTCATATTTAAGTACATATTTACATTTATAAACAAACATCACAAATCAAATTTGTATCATTTGTAAAAATAGTTCAAAACCCCAACTACAAACTACATAAATACTGTCTGCACATGTTGCTGCAATGCATTTATTTACTGCCAATCACAAAATAAGTTACTGCTCTTTCATGTATTTCAGGTGGTTGGCATGTGACGCAAGCTTGTATAGTGAAGTTAAAACTGCTTCAATTACATTACAATACTAAAGTTTCATTAAAAAGTCTGAAAGGCCATTTGCATGTATATTAAGCCAGAATAATGTTTATTGCACACAAGAAATTTCAACATAGTTTAACCTTTTTAATGCTTTTCAATTTTTTTTCCATTTTCCATTTTTATGAACAAAATCAGACAAACTCAACATTGTGGAGAGCAGAAGGGCATTTGCCGTGTAAGAACTATACATTTTATAACATGACGCTGAAGTGCTGTTCAAACATTTTCCTTTTCCCTGTTGTTTAGAAAAACCTCCACGGACCCTCTGTGTGCATGCCTACAATTAAAAGAATCAAGATTTATACCAATCTCTGTAGTGTCAGTGCATAACTATTTGTTTATCATACATTAAAACAAATGCTAGGTAACAGAGAACAGAGTAGAAATGCAGACTTGTGGGATATAATCTGCTTGCCTTACAGAGCTCCTTTACTTTTTAGTTGACAGCTCCTTGGCTTGATGGGCCTGAAGAACTGCTACTGCCTCTTCAACCTAAAGAGTTTAGATAAACTAGTATGATCTAGCATTAACAATTATTGTTTTATTCTTTCATTCAGGCAGAGCATTAACACAGAGTTAGGGTGTCATGTGGCAAACCTTAGAGTGTAGAGACTCTGGAGACTCAAGCATGTGCAGTAGCTCAGAGTTGTCAATTTCCAGCAGCATGCCTGTGATCTTTCCTGCAAGTGTGGGATGCAAAGCCTGGATAAGGGGGTACAGGCGCTCGCCTGTAACCAAAGTCAGTTAGTCATACACTTAACATTTTGCTTTCCCCTGTGCTTATGCATGTAAGCGTGTACAGATATAATACCAAGTAGTTGTTTCTGTTCCTTTAAGGGTGCAGCCGCCAACATTGAGGCAGTAAGGGGCTCCTGACCCATAACATGCACCGCAGGTTCTGTATTCTGTACCACCTAAAGAAAACCATCCATTACACTTCAGGGTTTACAAAGATATTCCACAACCTTAACACTCTAATAAAACATCTAACTGACATGTTCTAAAACTAAACCTATACACAACTGCTGCAGGGTACACAGTGAAACGTAACCATAGCCCAAGGTGACAGATAATCTTAAAAATTGTTGAGAATTATCGCCTATACAATAACAAGTTTTACAAAAAAGGTGTTAGTAAGCCAAAACTATAGCCCAAAAAGTGTAGAAAAAGTCCCTTTAACACTAATGCGATGCAGTGAAGTTTAAAATGCGAGTTTTTGAATTGAGCAAACTTCAGTTCAGCCACTAGAGGGCATCACACGACCTTAAATTCCCTCCAACAGGCCTAAACAGATCATCAAAAAATCTCGTTGATTATCCGTTTACTTAATAAGAATGTTGTAATACACTCATTTAAATTCAAGGAAATAGTCTTTACATTTCAAAATGTTTGCACTTTCCTATACAAGTATGTTAATATTTTTATGCCAAAAATGAATGATTAACCACAAATAATTACACTTGTGGGTTAACATGTTTTGTGTACATTACACCTAATCCAAGCTGACGGGTTTAACATACTGTCTGTTACTTTTTGCCTTTTTTGTGGTTACGTGTCATTTAAAAAAAATTTAAATGGAATCATTAAATCTAAAACAGGCTCAATGGGGAACCGGAGCTTAAAATGTCTTGTATGTTTATTGTACCTGATGAACAACAGGAGCTGGTGCATTCATGACCTGCTGCACATTTCTGACTCCTGCCGAGTACTTATACTGACTGACTCCTCTGACTGCAGCGCCCCCTGCTGTTCTCCCTCTCGCTGTCTGCGTCCCAATGTTTGCTGTGCCAAACGCACAAATGTAAAAAACATCGTTTACAAAAAGCACAAGCGTTCATGGACTGTAAAAGAGTAACTAATTGGTTCAGTAATTTAAATACGCAGAACCCCACCCATTCGCTGGATGTTGTTAGCGGTGTGAGGGACCTGAGTGGAGGCCTGGCGGACTGTGCTGATGGTGGTGGAGGGCCTGCGTGGAACTGCTTGCCTCACAAACTGTGCTGGAAATGGAGCTAGTGTAGCCAGTAACAGAAATTATACAGCATCCAATTATATAACAACAACAGTAATTATTATTATTAAAAAAAGAATAAGCATACTTAATTACTTAAGCATTCTTAAAAGGGCAAATAGAAAGTACAATTATTGAATGCTTAAAGAAGCACTTAGCTGGTAGTTTTAGCTGCTACTTATTTTTGCCTAGGGATGAGTTTCATTTGCACTGAACAGAATGAAATTTGGGTTGCCAGGTAGATCTGACTTTTATTAACTCAAGTGAACAACCAGGGTTTCCTTGTTATCTTTCATTCAACCCATAACAGAAACACACCCGGTTTCAGGGCAAAAATTGTTTGGTAACTTTAATGTATTGTTTACTGTAAATAGATTTACTGTGTAAATAGACGTATACCTTGTGTTCTAGGAGCTTGAGTCGCCCAGCGTGGCACAGGCTGTAGGTTGGGTACAGCGTTGTAAAAAGAGCGAACCTGATGCTAAAAATGCAAATACACAGTTAACACCGGAGTGATAATGCAAAACACGCATGTACATAAACTCTTCACCTGACCTGTGGTAGAGAGGTCATGTAGTAACCAGAGCTCTGCTGGTAGGTGCTGGGAATCGCAGGAGTGGGAATAGATCGGATGCTGGCCAGTCTTTGCATGTACTGATTGGTAAGGATGGCCTTCCGCTCTTCTTTTCTTTGGGCAAGAGCCACATATAGTGGTTTAGTGCTAATAATCCGACCATTCATTTCAGTCACTGCTTTTGTGGCCTCCTCAGGTGAAGAAAAACACACAAAGCCAAAGCCCCTGCTGTGGCCTCCGTCGGTCATCACCTACCCCATAAATGACAACACAAATGACTGTGAGACGACCCCTCCTTTTAGCGTAGGGAAAGGCCTCTTTCACCAGACTGCAACATTTTAACTGACGTGTCACAGAATATCAACACAGTCACAATTCTTTTACACAAAGGCAGATGCATACATAAAAAGCCTAACTTACATCAATAACAATTAACCAAATTCCCATTTAAAATCATAACTTATTACTCGTTTGCTAGTTTCGTGTGACAACAGCATCAGAATTTGCATTTGATTTGCATTTCACTATCCAAACCAACTAACAGTGTACCACCATACATTTTATTAGTATTATGTTTCTCCTAGAAGTCGAACCACAACCTTTTGCAGTCCTAACTATGTTAACTGCTCTACCAGTTAAGGTAGTCAGCATTGCCATTCTTTAAAACCACTGTGTTATTGTAAGCTTTACCTTTGCACTGGTAATTGTCCCATATGGTGCAAACTCTTTCCTCAACTTCTCATCGTCAATGCTGTCATCCAAATTCTTCACATACAGATTAACCCCCTATAGTATAAGAAACAATTGGTGCATGACAGCATAATCACAGATCATAGAAGCTTAGCATATGTTAAGGAAAGCAATAGGATTTAGCCTTTAAGTGATATTTATGTAAGTGTACCTGGTAGCGCTGAATGCGTTCCTGCTTTATCTGCTCAAATTTGCGTTTGAGTTCTCCCTGTCTCTCCAGTCTCTTCTGAGCTCTGCCTACATACAGCACTCTGCCATTCAAGTCTCTGCCATTCATTTCAGCAACTGCCTATCAGACAGAGCCAAAGGTTTAAGATTCTGTGCCTCCAAATTATTCTCACACAAACCACAATGTCATCATACCCTCCTGGCATCTCCATGGTTTTCAAAGTTGACAAAGCCAAAGCCACGAGAGCGTCCTCTTTCATCAGTCATCACACAAACACTAAGGGTCTTACCTGGCAACCAGACATTTAGAAGGCCAAGTAAAATAAACCAAGCACAAAAATCAATATTTTGTATTACAATTAATTGCTGGGAAATGCAAGTCAGTGATAGTCACTGGGAATCTCCTACCAAATTCAGAGAAGATGCTCTTCAGCTTCTCACTGTCAACATCTTCACCGAAGTTCTTAATGTACACATTTGTGAACTCCATGGCTTTAGCCCCCAGTTCTGCCTCACGCTCCTTACGAGACTTAAAATGCCCTACAAATCTGAATATTCAGATTCAACGACTAGTAAACAGGTGTAAACCATTACTAAGCAAAGACTGGTGTAATGTTACAAGAGTTTTGGGGACCTTTCACAGCAATTCCACACAAATATAGATAGACCAACACAAGCATCATGGGTGGCAGTTGATATGATAGTGCAGATTGTCTCTTTATGATACTTACACTTTGCGATCATTCAAAAGCATTCCGTTCATGGTCTGAATTGCTCTGTTGGCTGCTTCCTGAGTCTCAAAGTGCACAAACCCATAACCCTTTGAGCCATTCTCATCACAAACCACCTAGAAAGGAAAAACATGCTAACATTAAAAAAAATTACACTGTATATTCAAACTACTTTTCGTATGCTACTCCAGTCATTATGCGAATAAAACAGTCTTAAGCTATTCAAGTCACTCATATTGATAAAACCTAATGTACCTTACATGACAAGATGTTACCAAAAGCAGAAAAAGTGTCATAGAGAGCCTTGTTATCAATAGACTCATCCATATTCTTGATAAAGATGTTTCCCACACCAGATTTCCTTAGACCTGGATCTCGCTGTGACCACATGATCCTAATTGGACGACCCTTGATGACCTCATAGTTCATTGTGTCAAGGGCACATTCCGCTAAAATCAATAAAATCACTTAATTGCTACAACAGAGATTAAACTCTAGTCAACTCTTTCCCTGTTCCAAACTTTAAATCTTATGTCAAAATTAACACAACAAACCATTAGAAGAACCAGATGCTGTTAAGAAGCAAGTTCTCTCACCGTCAGCCGGCTGCTGAAAGTTGATGTAAGCATATCCGAGGGACCTGCGTGTGATGACATCACGGCACACGCGAATGGATATGATCTGACCGGCAGGAGAAAACTTCTGGTAGAGCATGGCCTCAGTGACATCAGGATGAAGATCACCCACATACAGAGAGGCTAAAGGGTACGCCGGGCCACTGCTGTTCATCCTTCAGAACCACTCTACAAAACACAACCATTAAACAGATAAAGTTAATTAAATTCAACTAATAAACAACCATCAAAACATTACCTTAAGTCATTTTTTCAAAAACCTCAATGACACAGGAAACGCATCCATGTGACTACAATATGGTGACAGCATTATTTCTGTTGAAAGATCTCACAAACACTTAATGTTGTATTGTAAGTACATAACAAAATGCATATAGTTTCACTTTAATGTATTTACATACTTTGCTTTGATGCTTGCATTGCGGAGCCTTTAAAAAAAAAAACCCGTACACAGCTATATACTTTATACACGTTTTTGGCTGACGTAAAAGGGTTTAACTAATATTTATTTAAAATTTATCAAATAAATTAGTTCCTTTTTACAAGTTTTATTGCGCTCCAACAATAATTTGCTGAGAGCTATTCAAGACCCCTGTTTTTCGCAGCTGAAGCCTAACGAACAGTCAACGAGCGATGCCACATGGCCAACTAACCGGAAGTGTTGTGAACAATGATTTCACGGCAGTTAAACAAATAAATAAACAGGTTCATGGCGGTGTATGAGAGAGTATGGCCTTTAAATTCATCTTCATATTTTTACAAATACAACAAACACGAGGACGAGCCATCACTTCCTACTGAAGGTGTGTTTGTGAAGATATTGAACTCTGGAAATTACTCTCCGTTAGTTACATTAACCTGTTGTAATTTGTGCGTTTCAAAATATAATAAATGCAAAAACAACTTTGAAAATGTTGGTTACAGGTACCTGATGTAATTTGGAGCATATAGGCATAACCTTCAGTGTAGCTGCTAGCAGGCTCCACCCCGTTGTAACTATTTTTGTGTCCATTTAATTATTGCTGAGTAACACCTGTCCTATGTTAGGCCGTGTCCCAATTAAAAACTCAATCCTGATCTCTTCTCCTACATGTATATCCGCGTCGGAAAATAGTTCCGGTTGAGAGCGGTATTAATCTTATTTAAAAGAAACCACATTAATACGTCCAGATTCAAAATACAAATAAAAAGAAAGCCTATGTAATATTGAATAGTGTTGTTGTGTAAGTCAAAAAAGTGGCATGCGCAAAGACAAATTTAAAGTATTTAAAGTTTAGCTGGATTATATAGCGTGATGAGTTATGCGTTATGAGACATGCCAGTTTGGGTTTACAAACTGTTTCCACAATTTGTAAACCCACACGTTAAGGTTTGGAAAACTGTAGACAGTGATAAACTTGGCTAAATTTATTCTGTGGTATTAAAGAAAATATAAAAAATATACAAACAATGATGGTTAAACATGGGGGGAAATATAAAGGGGATCTCCTGCTGACCATGACAACATGTATTTGTGCTCTTCGGCTACCGGGCGATGATTGGTGGACTGGCTGTGACGAACCAACTGACGTCAGTGGGCCTGAAGGCGGAAGTAAGACAATCAGCAACTGAACACGGAACAGGCGATATATTCGCTATAAACACACGTCTCAGAGGGTTTTTAGTTTCACGTAATATAAAACAATATGTCCGTATTCGGCAAATTATTTGGCGGTGGGGGAAAAGGCGGTAAAGGCCCAAGCCCACAGGAAGCGATCCAGAAGCTCCGCGAGACAGAAGAAATGTTAACGAAGAAACAAGAATACTTAGAGCAAAAGATTGACGCGGAACTATTAACGGCAAAGAAAAACGGCACGAAAAACAAACGAGGTATTTGTTTTAAGATAAACCTTGCTATTATACGGTCCATTTTCAAGTCATATTTTATTACAAAACTTTAAAAGAAGACGACTGTCTACCTGTCGTCGATTTCGGTGGCGTGTTTGTTAGGAAGCTACACCCATGTCTCACTTGTCGCAAACTCAGGGATAATCGAAATTACGTCAAATATACATATATAAGCATGTGTCTAGTTAAAGATTATGAGCACACTCAGCCCTGTTGTCAAGAAGTTGTGTTCATGCGTTTTGGCCTGATAAAGGATTGAATATATCACATCACTTAGTTCTGATTAGTGTCATGTGGTGTATTGTGAAAGACCTGTCATTGAGTCAGAAAACATGGGGGCTAGAAGCCTATTGTTCAAGTTTATTACTTTATGTGGTGAACTTAATTCCTAAACGGAATCTGAATATGTGACATATACGTGACATATATATTCTGCGCTCTGAAAGGCAGAGCAACTGATGATGGCATTAACTTTCCAAAATCTCAAAATTGTACCAGTTGTGCTTGACTCACACCAGAAACCTTACTGGCTACTGTAACCAGTTTGTCCAGTCTTCTCATTTTTAGTCTGTGGTCCAAAACAAGCCACAATACAGAAAAATGGACAGAGTAAAGACAACTAAACACTTTTTCCTGTTGTCCTACATGCATTATATGAATGCATTTTAGGAGGAGGAACATCAACTATTGCACGTTTTACAAATAACATCAGTATTCCTAACAATATTTACCTGTTAAACTTAAAAATAACTATTAAAATTTGTATAGTTATCCACCAATATCCATGTCCTTCTCTTTGATTACAATGGGTGTGGGCAGTGATGGATACATTCAGAAAGTCAATCATTATAATCTTTGTCTTTAGAATTATAATTTCAAATGATGTTTATCTCATCTGGATGCAAACCATGTGAAGGTTTGACCATCCTGATTTTATATAATATATGTATATATAATTTATATTTCGGCCATCCATTCAACATGTAGTGGAGCTCACATAACATGTTGTGTAATTGATGTTGTTTTTTAAATAAGTGATGCTGTCCTTGTCCGTCTTTTGAGTTTGCTGCCTTTTTAAAGCTGCGTTACAGGCTCTGAAAAGAAAGAAGCGATATGAGAAGCAACTTGCTCAGATTGATGGCACGCTCTCCACCATTGAGTTCCAGAGAGAAGCCTTAGAAAATGCTAATACAAACACAGAAGTGCTCAAGAACATGGGCTTTGCTGCCAAGGCTATGAAGACGGCCCATGAGAATATGTAAGATATTATTGTAATATCACATTGAATCTGATTTTGTAGTTTATGACGCACACAAAGTTGGTAGTTGGTAATAACCAAATGTATGTTCCGATGTTAGTTTTATTCATTTGAGCTGTTTTTTCAGGGACATAGACAAAGTGGACGACCTCATGCAGGACATCACAGAGCAACAGGAACTGGCACAAGAAATTTCTGATGCTATTTCAAGACCTGTCGGTTTTGGAGAGGAATTTGATGAGGTACGTTGAGATGTGTGTACCAGATCAGATAGTGTTGAGGTGTGGCCTTTTTAAATACAGGTGAAACTGACTGATTAATAGGGCTTGCAGCTTGATGCAGTTATGATGTTATGCTGTGACATTTACTGTATTTCAGCAGTAATGGTGTCTTTCTTGTCCTGTTGTAGGATGAGCTCTTGGCTGAACTGGAGGAATTGGAACAAGAGGAGTTGGACAAGAACCTGCTGGAAATTGCTGGCACAGAGGATGTCCCTCTGCCCAGTGTGCCTTCAAACCCATTACCCAAAAAAACAGGTGTTGCTTTTCAGTACTCATTATAATAGATTTATTATAGGCATACGTTCATATTCAGCTTCATAAGCAGTTGTTAGTTTGTCATGTGAATGCTAATTTGGCATCACTTGCGCTGCTGCTCCCTTGCTTTATCTCTAAAAACAACAGTATCCTTGTAGGGAAAGTTTTGTGTAAAAGAAATTGCTGTTTTTTGACCATGTCTAGAGAAAGTTCCAGATTTGCTAACATTATTTGCTAACCAAATTGTTGATCCCATAAACTACTATCCCATAAACCTCATGCATTTTTGAATGCTTATTAATTTAATATAAAGGGAATTCTTCATTATTTTTAACTCGCAAACCAAAAAAACACATTAAAGGGGTCATGAAATTAGGAATTAAATTTTCCTTGATCTTTATATATAAGACATGTAAGACGTCTTTAATATCAATGATACATTCTGCAAGTTTCTTATCTTAAAACATGGTTCATATCAATAATTACTATTACATTATTTAATTGCAGGGTTTAACACAGGTTGAAAAAAATCATAAGTTATTTATTTTCAAGTGTTTTGGTCAAAAACATTATATATTATTATTTCATAATACATCACCTCAAAGTCATTACCCCTTAAAATTAGGTACATTTTGTAAAAGTGGAAAAGAAAAACAGAACGTTTTGGAACAGAAGTAGAAAGAAAGCCAAATATGTTTTCTTAATACGTTTCTTGTGTTTTTCTAGCCCAGAAAAAGAGAGAAGAGGAGGATGAAGATGACATGGAAGAACTGAAGGCCTGGGCAATGTGAACTTACACCAGTCTGACAGACTCTCTAGCTTGACATGGGGAACCTGAACACCAGAGGTTAACACTACAAAACAAGTTGAAGATATCCAGAAAACTGGAGTTACAAATGCAAATGAAAATAAATCTGTTATTCAATGTTAACCAGTCTATAAAATCTGATGATATAATAATATATGGGATGACCCTTAAACATTTGCCCCTTAAACACTGATTATAGGTATTGTATTGGTGTTTCTAATTTTCCCTCTTTTAATAGAATTCATGTGAATTCTCTGCTATTCAGAACTGTTAGTTTTGTTATAGAAATAAGCATGTTTGTTTAGCACATCATTTCTGTGCTATACTTCTCAACCCACTGATTTATCTCATCTGATAAAAAATAGATTTGGTACTTGTTGTTTACTGGAACCTTTGATCTCAATGTGTTGTTATTTAGAACCTCCAGCAGATATTTTTTATACTGTTTATTGACAGTGATATACATTTGGTAACAAAAAAACTGATGTTCACTGTTGCAAAAAAAAAGATAAAACAACTTCCCTATTAACCGCCCTTCATGTATTAAGTAGCGCTAAGTTGAAATAATTGCAGAAAAAAACTATTTAATGTCAGTTTTTTTTCTTATACTTTCCTGGCCTTATACATTGATGTGCTGAGGAGCTTATCCACCAGCAGACAGTTGTAATGCATATTATAATACATTTTTTTTTTTCTCATTTCAAAATTTTTTATTGAAAAGCAAAATCGCTGTATCTATTCAGGTTGGGACATAAGTGGTAGATGTGTACATTTGTATGTTTGACATTTTTCAGATGGCTTTTACTTGAGAGATCATTAAACTTTTGGATTCCTTCTGGTGTTGTTAATCTTCTGTGGTATTTAACTGTGGCATTGCTATATAGCTTCTGTTTTGATGGTAGTTTTTAAAGCATTTAAAGGATGTGTCTGCTGTGCTAGTACTAGTATATACTGTAACACTTGTCCAAAGGTATACTAATTTTTGTCCTTCAAAAATTAGTATACATTCATTTACTTTAAAAAGCCTTCATTTAATTAAAAAAAGTTTAAGTTTATTTATTTTACAGGAGAATTATGCTTGTCCTGGCTAGCTAACAATATGTTACCACACACTTTGTAGAACACATCACCTCATAATAAATGATCTTAATGAATGTAATAACTGCTGCCAAAACTTTACAGTTACTCAAAAGCAGGAAACTGAAAGAGTAAAATTCAGTATATCTGGTACAAAATATAAACTGCGATGGAGAAGAACTGGAACAAAGTTATGTATACATATTGGATGAATTGGAATACACTGTTGTTATATGTAGGACTAAATCAAAATTGTTTTAGAAAATTTTACATTGTCTATTTGTGCTTAAAGTAAATATTGATTTAAGTCATCAAGATTTTTAGTTGTTTTTTTCTTATTATTCAACTTTAGATCTGAGCATGTTAACAAGGATGTCAGACTGTTGCAAGATGCAAGACTCTGTGAGACCAGGGCTTGCCAGCCCCGCAAGACGCTGAGGCATCAGTGAAGGTATGGGGAAACCAAGCAAAACTCCAAGACGCAAATATTGCTTGGTTTCAAGCCGAGGCGCAAGACGCTACCAAGGCTGGTAAGTCCCTCAAGACGCTGAGGCTTAAGTGGAGGGATGGAAGGCCAAGCAATACCTCCAGACGCAAATATTGCAGGCTAAAGTCAAGGCGCAAGACGCTGCCAAATTCAAAGCTACTGAGTGACCTAAAACAAAAAAAAAAACAGGCAATTGGTACCAATTTCAACTTCACAAACAACATAAACTATAACAAACTAAATTAGTTATTGTAGATTTTTGTATAGCAAATGTTATAAAATATTAAAACAATCATTTTTAGCTGACTGTAGACTCCGTACCTTAAACCAAGAGTGCTTATGCATCTTGCCCAGATGAAGCCGCTGCTTCGGATTGATCTGCAGGCAAGCGCGTATAAATTTGCAGAACTCTGTGAAGAAAATGTGAGAAAGGCATATTGTTATTGTTATATTAAAAGCTGTAAATGAGAGACAATTTCTTCTTTTATAAAGCCATGTGACTCTGGTGCTACTTTTTCTTCTGTTTTGTAGGATTTAAATTGTACCTTTTGATAAGATCGTTTCAGACCA
>JBAJNP010013522.1:0-12032 GCA_036877545.1 Yasuhikotakia modesta | reverse complement strand
GTAACTGAGTTATTGACAAAAGTGAGTTATTGACAAGAACTGTTTACAAACAAATACCTCTCATACCTGCAGACAGCCACGAGTTTGTTGATCATTTCTCCCCTCATTCAGTGAAATACACTTGCGTTTCCCCGTGAATGGACGCGTCCAGTACGCCAACATCACCCCTAACGTTCTAATGGTCTCTTCTGTTGTCATGGTGACGCTCAAACTCCTGAAAACATGGCGACACTTGTGAAACTTTACAGTCAGCTTGAGAAAATTAAAGAGGAATATTTCATCAGAAACAGGTAATCAAATATATAATATATAGCAGTTTGTTACATTTGTTAAACACGTTTTTATCTGTTGTTTATTGTTGATCTAGGTAGAAATTAAATAGAATGTCAACTAGTTACATCTCCATACAGTTAGTGTGTTAGCATGATTCGTGTAAGGCATATTTTCAAGATTGTATTAACTTATAAGTTAATATAAGTTACTTTATTCTTGTAATATTACAGGATTGCTGAGGAAAATAGAAAGAGAGAAAATCAAGCTGCAGTCAAAATTCAGAGCTGGTTCAGAGGCTGCCAGGTGAGAGCATACCTCAGGTAAGACGATTTTCATCAATATGTGATATATGTTTTATGTGGTGTCTTTATTGATATGTTAAGCATGTATTAGTGAATACAGACACTTAACTTAAGAAAATCTGTAAGAAAACCTTTCCTGTTTTCATACAAGATTATTGCACTAACACTTAAGTACTAGTACTAATTATCTAAGTAAACATTCATACTGTACAAGGTTGACAAATGTTAATAAGAACAGGTGTATAACTGTACATTATCAGCATATGCCTTAATGTAAAAGTAACATGGTACATGCAATGTGACCTCTGGATTTAACCATTCACTGGTGTAGTATGCAAGCCTTGTTAAGTGTCTTGCACTTGAGTTGCCGACTGCCAGCACAGAATTTGAACCCGCAACCTTTTGATTATAAGCCTGACTCACTAAACCAGTAAGCCACAACTGTCCGCTGAATGGTGGCTATGAATCCTGACTCTTACGGATCTGCTCAGCGGCTGTAAAAACTAGCCACTGCTCAGGGCGCTACATTGTGTAACCTCAACATATTACAGCACACTGAGCAGACAAACTTCCAGACAGTAGGTTAATTCAGATTACTTAAGTTAATTGATCAATGTGTTAAGTGGCTAATTAAGTGCAATCTAGTCTTCCTGAGTGCAGCTCCAGGGTTTTCACCATCCCTATCCGCATTGATTTTTTGGCGGTATAAATGACCTTTTGGAAATTGATAGCCATGTTAAGTTCAGAGTTGCCATAGACGTGCATTTAGAGGGAGGTTAGTGATGGATGCAAATGTACAGTTGTCTAAAAACGGGCTACCGCCGACAGGCCGAGGATAAATGGTTTCAGAGATGTTCTTTTACTAAAATATTTCTTTTACATTTTTACTCCCTGTAAATTAATGGCGTTAAAATTGCTGCTTGCGTGTTGTTTTAAACATGTTTTTCAGTTATTTACATGAAAAGGCAACATTAATACAGAAACTATGGAGAGGTTTCACAGCACGGAAGCTGTTCAGACACAGAGTGAAGGTATGTTGTGGTAGCATGTAATATTGATTTTGTTATGGTAATCCTTAACATTTAGTGGTTAACAGGCATGTTATGACTTACATTTTTCTGAAATAAGATTGTAATTTGACAATTTTAATTGATTTCCAATGGAATGCTTTTATGTTACACATGTTTGCAGGTGTCAAATTAATGCTAGATTTTTAAAGCTAATAGTGTCACATAATTAAACCTAACCAGAATATGTTATGTTCTTTTAATGTGTATGTTGTTTTATATTATTACATTTATTAATTTGGCAGTTGCTTTAAGCCCTGGGATTGAACCTGTAACCTTTGTGCTGCTAATGCAATGCTCTACCAGTTGAACTACAGTAACACATATTACAGCCACAGTGCTTTTGGTGTATTGTTGCCATTACAGTATGTACATTTTGAAAAATGCTGTGTAAAATATACTGCAACTCTGACTGGAACTGAAATCTATAAAGAGAAATAACTCTTAGAAAAAGGCTGAGTAAATTTATACATTTAAGGAATATCCTACTGTCAGCCTAAATCTTTTGCCTACTTGCTTTAGGAAAATCTTTAGGAATAGCTTAAATATTTGGCCTACTATGAGGTCTTGAATACCTGAGTACTATGAGTATCTTACAAAGCGTCAGCGTTTGCTTTGTTTGTTTTTGTTGTTTAAAAGTACAACAATATAACTTTCCCCTCTATCAAAAGGTGTGGAGCATTAATTTCAAGGCTCTTTGTGATTGTGCCCCAGTAAATAAATCATAGCCTCATGTGTTGTGAATATTCTCCATCATGGACCATCCTCAGTGGAATTCCATTGATTATCAAACTCAGGGAAGAGCATTTTACCCTCATATATCTCCATTAATTCAATCATGACTTCCATAGATTTTCCAGACATGTCTGCATTGCATATTAAAAACAGACACTTCCATCTGATGCAAAAGTACGACTTGCCACCCAAGCTTTTTATCTGCAGCTGTGACTTTTATGAATTACGTATAAAGAGGATTTTATCCTCACTTGCTGAGACAACATCAGTGGCAGTGCTTGTGTAACTCTATCTCCCTCTCTTCACAGACAGCATATTTTATCATGAAGATGAATTTCTACAATAAGATGGCTGTCAAGGTAAATGTTTCTCTTGCTATTTAGTGAGTGAAAAATCAGTGGGTCAAATATTTGATTTGGATGAAACCTGTAAACAGATTTTACTGGTGCTTCATAAACTGAAACTTGTAGGACCTGATATCAAGGAATTGTTTAAAAATATGTAATAATGTATTTTGACTGCTAACTTTTCTTTTTGGGTAAAAATGTGAGTAAAAATGAGTTTTTTATTAAAAAGTAGCATTTTAATTTTTAAACAGCATTTTTGAAGCATTTTGAAAACAAAAGTGAAATGCAGTAACTTAAGCTGATTACAATTTATTTAGTTTATTTACAGTTATATTTTAAATTAATATTTTATATTTATTTAAGAACAAATAACATCTAAATACACAACAATCTGCTGCAGTATTTTCATTTATAGGCCCTGCACCTATAGCGCTGTCTGTTCAACATGCTGTGTTTCACAGTCTATAAATCAAACAGGTTTATATTTGAGTGATACATTGGCATTTTTATAGACCTATTGGTATGCATTGAAACTTTTAGAATTGTCAATTTACAATTGTTTTTCCCTGAGGTGAAACTTTTAAAGAATTTTATAAGCCTTACAAAATTTCATAGCTTATTGAAAAATGTTGTGTTTCTATGTAGGGTTGCATATTTCTACTGTGATGTTTGGACATTACAAGAAATGTGAACTGAGGAAGTGATTTATACACAAATCCTCTGTGGTAAATCTACGGCCCATCCGTTGTTCCTCGCTCACTTCTGTTATGTGATTCTAATTTGAAAAATGAAGCCTGACCTCTTCTCAGGGGTTACAGAATATGAGACTAAAGGTCCCTTCAGCACTTAGACACAACAGAAGCTGTTTAACAGGACATGCAGCTTTTGTAGGGCTTGTAAAAGATAGAGTGTTGTGTTCAGGAAGCACCAGTGATGTAAAAATCTACAGAAGAAAAAATCATAAGGGCAGCTGTGAAAACAGTTGTTAAAGGATCTATTTCAGGCACAGTCTGGTGTGTTAGATGGATGAAATGATCTGACAGTGGTGTGGTTTTTGGTTTGCAGAACAGTGAAACAGTGCATGAATCGGTGTGTGGTAATAAATATAATAGTATTGAACAAAACAAAGGATTTGAGCTACATTTTAAGGTCAATATGGAAGTTGTGCCATAATATTAATTTTTAAACTTTATTGTAATAGAAAATAACTCCAACAGTTAACACACTGTGATTGAAACGTCTGCATGTCTCCCTCTTTTTCTACTGATTTCTTTTTCCAATAAAGAGTTGATCATCCTCTTTACCAGAGGCCAATGTGTTAGTCTTTTAATAGAAATCAGTGTTTACAAGAGGGGCCCGATTTGTATTAGATCTAATTGTGCAATATGCATCATTGATTTTACTAGTCTTAAGAGGTCACAAGGAACTCAGAATCCAGGCCTGCAATTACTTTATTTAAAATTATCTATTGACTACTGATCAATGGCAATTCTTGTTTTGTTTTGTTTTTGCCTTATTATTCTTTTTACTTGCTATTGTTTTAAGCACCTAATTAGGCTGAAGGACACGTGTCCTCTCTGTTTTGGGCCCTCAGTGGTCATAGTGACACTAACTAGCACTCTCATTCTTCATGTAGTGACAATGAGCACAAGCCTTAAAGTGACAGCGACAGACAGAACAACTTTAATTAGCTTTGCCTTTCAGGTGTCTTTTAAAATGAAACTTCCAAATGCTTTCTCTGCTTAGATACAGCAGAGATGGCGGGGCTATTATGTTAGGAAGCACGTACACAATTATTACGCACGCAAGAGATATTTGGATGGATTGATCAGGATGAATAATCAAATCCGGTGAGTACAAAATCATTTTTAATGTCAATATTAGACAACAATTTACAATATTTAATAATGTTATTATTTGTCTTGCTGACTCCTCTGGTCCTATATTTCCATATATCTTTAAATGTAAAGCATATTGTCTGCTTTAAACAGACCTATACTTATACACATTATTAAAGTGTACAGAGCAAACCATACACTATAATACGCTTTTGCAAAGACCAAAAAAGTCATGCATTTAACAGGCACATACATTAGTAGCATGTTTTGCATAAATCGCCTCTGGTTACTTCGAAATGAATATCTTTATAAAAATTCAAAATGAGCCTGTGATTTGTGCACGTGTAAAAAATGTTGCTTCGGGCACTAAGCAAAATATCCATGCTTTTATTTTTTAATGTGACCAATATATTTTGTTGAAACATATCTTAAGGGTCCAGCTAAAATTAAATGTAAATCTGTTAAGTGCTCCTTAGATCACTGACTCCTAACAACACCCCCATCCCATCTCACTGCTGCAGCCTCACTTTCAGCGGATGTTGTAATGGGGTTTCTCACCTATGAACCGTGCTAAGACATTACAGTCCTCAATAAAAACATTACCATTTACCTCAGGCTGACCTGCAGATGTTGGTAACTGGTGTTTTATTTTTCTCAGTACGTCATAAATACAGTCACAGTACTTTGCTGAAGTGAACACTATTCCAGTAACACAAAGAGGCTATAATTTAAGAAGAATTTTACTTTTGAGTTTTTCATGTGTGCTGTTATTTTTCCTCTCAGTAGATGCTATCTGTTAGTGCATTAGTGGCTTGTTTAACTCTTGTGAGGTCATGATCAGTCAAAGATGCAAAGTGAAAGAATCACTGTGTTGATTCTGACAATCTGTTTCAGTTGGGCTCGGGATCGCCCACTGACTGATTAGTCACCCCTCAAAGATCTCAGTGCCAGCATTTTAATCCGTACAGCCCCTCCGCCTGAATAAATGATCAAATTGTCCTAATGGTTCCCATTTAGCACAAGCCAACATGACCGGCATGCCAATGATAGGAGGCCAGCCACTGCCTGCAACAGGGCAGCCCCTCTCCCATCTTCTCCCCCTGCCACCCATGAAGGATCCCCTCAATGCAATGCAATCTGTGTGCTTTCATTAGCCGTAGCATGACGACAAGGCCCGATATGTTCCAATGTCCATCTTCATTCAACTGTCCTTCTTTGCATACCTTAATGAAGTCAAGACCCGGGTTCGTCGCACCAATTCCACAGCAACAGTTTGCGCAATGTAACAATTTATCACTTGTCAGGAAGACACTTAACGTTCCTCCACTTAATAAGGACTTCCTCTGGGCTTGAGTAATTAGAACCGAGAGCCTTGCATATTTACTAAATGTGGAGTGTCATTGCCACCACAGCCTATTGCCTGCATGAATTATTTCTCTATCTGTAATACACAGCTGGGTAATTATTAGTGCCATAATCAGATACAGTTCTATGTAACATTTGAGCACAGCAAATCTTTAACTCTTTGGAAGAAGAGAGGAAATTTATGGAGTCCTATTGCCTGGGCCACTTTCTCCTGCGCTCGTGTCCCTTTCAAGGACGTCTGTGAAACTCGCTTCTTAACTGCAGGCCTTATTTATTTTAATATAAACGTTTCATAATATTTAGGGCAGGTCTTTTATCAAAATGAGACTCCAAAATGCACAGGCATGTGACCCTAGAAGCGTTCAGAATCTGCTAATTAATCAGATTTGGGCTTTCAAAGCTGTTCTTTCAAGAAAACACAACTGGTAGTTGCTGGTGCTATGTTGAAGTGTGGTACTGTTGTTGTATATGTTATTTTATATGATTTAAAAAGTACTTTAAAGGGTAGAACTTTAGAAAAATTTCATTATGACCAATGGCAAACAATTATTGTTGTTAATTATACTTCAACTGTAGTCTTGCCTGATTATGCCTCATTTTGCCTGTCTGACATTAGCGTTTTTTTAGCCACTTTCATGTTAAAACAAAGATTTAACATAGCCTGTAAGGTAGACTGAAATCAATTACAATCATCACTGATGATTACAAATAATCTGCCCTCATAAATGACTTGTTTTTTCGTATTTAGAATGCTACATAACTGTTGATGTCTATGTGTGATTATCACCTGCTGAAGTCTACAGTAAGTGGGTGTAATTGAGTGAGCGCAGGGTGCTTATAGCTGCTGTTGTGTAAGGACACACAAAGGTCATCTTGAGTTAGCTGCTCCTGTGTCTCTCTACGGCCCATCAGCACTAATGAGGTTTATGTGTTGCCCAGTCTTCTCTTAGACACAGATCGAGATCCCCTTCCGTGGTTACAAATCTATTTGGCTTTTGTCCACTACAGTGCAATTAATAATAAGTGGGAGATATAGGTTAGCAAAGGTCACAAAGACAGCAACATGCTAAGCAAAATAAACCAAGTCTGGTCAGAAAGTGGCTAAACATTCAACCTCAGACCACAATAGAGAAACAAACACAGACTATGGCTCATAGGCTGTTGTATATATTTTATCTATTTGCTTTGTAATTTTGGATGTATAGTTAGTAAAATCTTTGGACAACAAAGTGAACTAATATTTTGACCAGAGAATAATAAGTTGATAATGTTGAATGTTGAAATGTTGATTAGTCAGGAACTGTATATTTTTGAGGAAGGATGAAAATAGGCTGTATGAATATGTGCTAGTTATAGATTTGACTACAGTATATTTACAGCTGCTTGTACCTTAAAGCAGAAATGCATTTGTAGAAAGTGTGCTAAGATGCATATCCACACTCAACAACACTCAAAGAATCATCCATGTAGCTAAAAGCCTGTATAAATCTGCCATAAATCAGTATGGAATAAACACAGGATTTTAGATTCAATCTAAGTATCATTTTGCCAGCATAGCTGCTCTCTTGAACAATCCACAGGAGTATTAAACAGTCTGAAACTGGAAATGTCTTGGGACTGAGATGAGTTTACAGCTGTCTGGGTTGGTGAAACTGTGGCTTTATGTGTCCTGTTCTCTGTTTCCCAGGAGAGATCTGGAAGAATTTGCAGAGATACGGAGAAGAGAGCGAGAACGGATCGCTCTAGAAAAAGAGGAGCGAGAGAAACACATCCAGGCTGAAAGACTACACTACCTCCTGAGCACTAAACAGGTGCTGTACTGTTGAATCAGTGAGGTGACCATACACACGTGTGGGTTGTGTTCCATTCTGAATAATACTGAGAATGTCTGTTACAATTTGCTCCTGAATTTGGTTTAAATTAGAGAGACGCAACATTGTAATTCAAATTGAATTTTATATTTAATTTTTAATAACTTTATCAGTTATTTACTTTATTTTATGTGACATCAATTCACACTCAATTAATTCTTGAATTTTGCACAACCTGAGATATATTGTGTTTTCTTACTGTTACTTAATGAAGCAATCATTTGCTGATATGTGTGTGTGTGTGTGTGTATATATATACACACTGCTTTTATATAGGCTATTATATAGGCTGTTTTGTGATTTTATGATAAAATGTTCTGGCCATTGTTGATTCAGCAACAGTGTGGGGTGAGCAGATTTTTCATTTTGTGGGCTTTCCGTCATGCGTTTATGGTCATTACTGCATCCTGTGGCCCTCGTCCTGTCCCTGCCACCACAGTCCATACCTGTGTTCCTGAATGTTGAGTGGCCGCTCGGTGCCAACCACAGCACGGACAGGGCAAGAGGACATCACTGCCAGCTGCCTGCAGTCTAACAGAGAAAATGAAGAAATAATACACCAGCTAATGGCTAATGGACAACAGATGTGAGAGACCACATGCTAGTTAAGAGATTGAGAGGGGATGTTTTTTGAGTGGCTTTCTGCTTGTATAAAATGGTGATGTTCACAACATAAGAAAAACAACATTTAAAAACTAGTTACATGTATTTATAATAACTACAGTGAATTATTCTTACACCATGTAATGTAGGTCATTGTGATAACTGAATGGGGCATATGAACTGCATAAACATCACAGGTTGGCATGCAGGATAGTATTTTACATTGTTGGCATACAATATAGCTATTTAACATGGTGGATTCAATCAGATTGTAGAGAAAGCATTCGCCCCTCATTCCTGTGTTGGCTGAGGGTAGGGGGTGGGGGGGTCTGTATAGGTCAGAAGGTCACAGACCCCTGATAAAGCATATATGACTATGCACATATTCAAGCTTTACATGGCTTCAGAGTTTTCGCTTCTTTTTCTTGGTCTATCTCTCTCTCTGCTCCCCCTCTCTGTGTCTATGTTGGGCAACTTATGTTCCCACAGACTGACCTTGTCTTCAGGAAATGAATGGGTCTCCCATGGTTCATCGTTAACCAGAGAAAATTCCGCCGGACAAACATGGCTGTGCTGACATAGATGTAGTTCCTCAGTACGAGGGTCAACATCATTGCTCTTTTCCTGTGAGTCCGAGGCAAGCTGGGAGTTTGTGGTGTACCCCCCACCATGTAACACCCAGAGCAACACTATCCATGACAAGAAATCCCAACGGAGGTGTATTATCTGCAAATGTTATTAGCATATACTGTTATAAGGGTGTGAGTTTCCACTGGACATTTGAGGAAGTGTCTGATCAGAGACTAATTACTCCAGCCATTATTCTGCAGGCCAAACCAAGACTCACTGAAGTGGTACGGTAACATCAGACAGCTCATAGTTAGCTAGCAGACATTTACGCTAGCAAACGTGACAGATGTCAAAATGATGGATGGGTGTCCATTCAGGGGAGGTGACAAGTATAATTGTTTTGCTGTGGTCGAGCGAATAGTGGCTTCCTTTTGCTGTGAGCTAAATATGTTTTGGGTGGGGGTTTTGCATGGATACCTGTAATGAGACAAGAAATGGAAGGTGTTAGCAGTCAAACAGGCAGATGAGGAAGAAAGTCTATCAATAGCAAATAAGTTATTAAAGGCAGGTGTGGACGTTTTCAAAAGGTTCTCTGTGGGCTTTGGTAGGAAAGGCAATCATTTAAAAATAGGGCCTTTATACTAACTGAATTTTTAGAGCAAAGGTAGTTTGCTCACCTGTAACATACAACCCCCATAATCAGGGGGCTAACCAAGGGGGCCTCAGCAAACCTCCAGGGAGAATTAATGTAGAATGGATGGAATTTTACTCTGCAAAGTTGTTTGAGGTTTTACAAAATTGTATTTTTTATGAACAGCTGGTTTTGAAAACTTTATTGCAACATGTACTGTTAAGCAGATTTTTGCTACTCAGACTGTAATCTTGGCAAACAAACTGGACAAATGTTATAATTTCAAAAACTGTTATTATTGAAGAGCACAAAACAGGAAAAAAATAGTGATTAATTTTACCGTGCTGTATCATCTGTTTATTTTACTGCCTTATTTTTATATTTTCTCATTCTAGCGTGCTGGTGTTTTCAACTCACCGTTTAAAGCAGAGCCGGATGAAATGGAGCTGAGGCTGAGGAGGGTTAAACCACGATCAGCTCCTAAAGAGAGGAAGACCCCTAAAATGAGCCCTGATCTCCCAAACCTGGTGCCAGACAGAGAGCGTCTGCCACCCATACACCAGAAGCCACAGGTTGCCTACATTTATTGTCACTTCTAATTTCCCTAAACATTACATTGTGTGTTATCCTGAAATTCTGTCAGTTATCAAAGATGTATTTCAGGTTGCTATTGTATCATTTGTTTGTATTTAAAAAAAATCCTTGACAAAAGCTTTTATTTAAATACATAACCAGAGTCTCATAATAACGTCACTTGGGTAACATAGCAACACAAAGTATTTGTTGACATTGGCAATAAAAATGACCCTAATAAGATGATGACGTATAGTGATAATTAACATAAGAGATTTTGAGAACTTTGATTTAGAATTGATCTCACCATGAAATCATTTTGAAAATCTTTCCATAAAAATAGAATAGTATTATTAAACACGCTTCCATCACATCTGTGTAGCACCACAGCATTTAGACAGCCAGATAAGCGGGTGATAAGTACGCCTGTCAAACCAAGTCCCCTTTATTTCATGGATGCCATTAAGCAACTTTCAGCGAGGGAATACCGCTGCATGGAAAGGTGCAGTGACAAAGAATATCTTTAAGTAATTCCAAATCTAGCATGTCATCTTGTCCAGCTGTGTGAGAGATTTGATGATATGTATTTGCCATTTGTGTTATTTACAGTCCGTGACTTTTATGGTAACTGGTTCTTATTATTGGTTTCTATTAATGTAAAACATAAGTGAGCGGAAATGATGCGTGAATCGTTTCGTTTTATTAGCACCTTGGTTCTTTTCCCTGGGCCGGCATTTCACACCAGCTGGGCCCAGTTAGTGGGAATTCATTAAAAAAACTGCCACATCTTTTACACAATGTGCAATAGTTGAAGATGCATTATTTATCTACATTTTGCCCTTACAAAGACCCCAGAATAAACCCCCCACCCCCCAATACCGTCTCTCTCTCTTTTCTCTCTACCAATTATTTGTGGTCTGAGGTGGAGCCCCTCCCATGCATCTCTCCCTGTGAGATAAGCATCTGCGAGTGATAGATTGATTATGTGTATTGTTAGGGGAAGTGAGGGGATTGGTCAGTGCCAGGTGCTGATCTGGTCTTGATAGTATCAAGGACGGAGAATGTTGTGCCAGCATGAATTAAAAACAGCATGTCTGAAGGTCATATTTAAACTAAGAGCACCAGAACTGTAACTTATGCATGTAGCAAATGTCACAGTTAAAATGGTTACATTCACTCATTCCTCAACATCACACAGGCCCACCATCACTGTACAGCCACCCCACCATCACCATCACTGTACAGCCACATCATCATCACTGGTCAGGTGTGTTAATGTCTCAGATGAGAAGAGTTGGGGGGCTTTTGGGGGCCAGCTGGTCGTCCACAGGGGCCTCATCAATAATGAGGCAGGCGAGTTTGGGCAATAAAACATTTACCTTATCCCCCTTACCTGTCAGGGGCCCTTCCGCCCAGCTCTGGAGGTGCAGCAGCAACGATACCGGCCCCTGGAGCCAAGCCTACGCGTGGCCACATCCATCACTGCCCTGGAGGAGGCCAGAGAGGAGCTCAGGCGGCAGGAGTGGAGGACTCGCGTCATCGACCAGCCGTAAGTTACACACACATGTAGTGTTGTGATTCTGAGCTAAATAAAGATGCTGGAACATTCATCAGTACTTGATAATGCAGTTAAATGCCGCCACACAATGTTTTAATTCTCGGTTACAGGTGGTGATAATAGCTTAAAAATATGTTTACGGTATAAAAATTGTCAAGCCTTCAGGCATCGCATATTCTGTGACATTGTGTAGATGCATATTAATCACACAACAAGAGGAGCCTCATATTTTTTTCCCCAAAGTTCTGAGCAGATGGTGAAATCTCAAGTGAGATTAGATGCTAAATAAGTTTACAAAC
>JBAJNP010013521.1:0-12034 GCA_036877545.1 Yasuhikotakia modesta | reverse complement strand
CCCCTAACCCTAGCCTAGTCAGGCATTGGAGGGCGGTCATACCCAACCGGGATGTACAACCTCATACTGCTCTCCGGCCTAGCCTTGCTGGGAAAATCGTCGTACTATCAATCGTCGTACCCCTAACCCTAAACCTAAAAACCGTTTAGGGGGTAATTTTCATGCTAATCCCTAACCCTACTTAAACTAGCCCTAACAATTACAACCCTAATCCTAATAATTGGACAACCTAACCCCAAACCTATAACTAACCCTAAAATTGGAACCCTATTAACTTCTAACCCTCATATTTTAAACCCTAAGGGATGCTTAGACTGGCTGGAGTGGGTCCCCTGTGGTCCTGCACCTTGGCCTCATCGTGGTGCGGAGCGGCCAGTTGTAAGAAGGCCTGTGCACAACCGGGCCTGGTTTCCTTTGGGGACTGGGTTCTGGATTTTATAAACCCTAACCCCCTAAACTTAACCGGAACCCTTATCCTAACCCTACCCTAACCCCTAACCCTTGGGGTGTGGGAGTTTCTTCTCACCATAACCCTTTTAGGTATCTGAAAAACAACAATGAAATAAGGACATGCACAATCTCAAAGGCAAGAGAGTAAAATGAACAAAGATCAGACAATAGTAAACGTCAGCATGGTAAATACACACCAGTGGATTTACACCAAGTTTTACTTTTAGAATTATATTCAGTTCTAATATCATCACGTCTAACACAAAATTTTGTCTTCCAAACTTAACTCTACAGGTAAGTACATGATCAAAATGGGTGTAATGAAACAAATAACAGATTCCAACAATACAAATTGAGAGTCTGATAATACTTGCAATAATTGACTATGAGACACAGGCCTTGGATTGATCCCCTATGGCTGGCCGCCTTAGAGGAGGGTGTTTAGTAGTTACAGGCTGAAACACCTGATGAGTCCGAGATCTACTTCTGATGATGCATCTCAAAGATTTCCCTCAAACTAACACAGTTCTTGAGTAAACCCTAACCCTTCTATTATACTTTTTATACTTTTATATAGAGAGTTTTTTTAAGTGTTCCTATGCCTGAGCCTGCCTGTCAAGGCCTTCATTCCCCTAACTCAAACTAACTGAATGCAATTAAAGGATGAAGGAAAAGGGTTAATGGCCAAGGATGACAAAAAACAAATGTTTCCCAAATGTCCATTTATGCCTGGTGTTGCTGATGGCACCTAGATTTTTTATATTTTGTTTCTAAATTATTGTAGTGTTCAAAAATTTGTAGTAATTAAAGAGATAAACAATAGACTACAGAAATACACAATATTGTCTCACTTTTGTATTTGGTATGTCTTAAGAATTAAATAATTTTTAACCATTTAATCCACACATTTACAATCAAGTCACAATTTAATTCCAACTCTCCCTAACTACATGCATAGTTAAGGGATAAATACCTGTAGGAATGACCACTAAATTATTTAAATATCATACATTTTCTTTATTTTAAAAAGCAAATGCACTTCCATTTTCCCAATCAGTTTTACAACAGGTAGCTTGTTTTACAACAGGTGATTTCATTACTCAGATATACAACACTTTCTAAAACAGCAAGACATTAGTTACATTTGACGCATAACTAACATACTGGTCTACACTGTTAAATGAAATGTTTTTTTACGAACACCACCACATTTTAAGCATCATATTAAGTTAAACTACAAGATGCACACAAAGCAGTCAGCTGTATTCATACATTCTTTAAAAGTTCGTAATTAAACCAAAAATGTAGAACAGAACAAACTAAGAGTTGTCTGGCTCCATTAGTGTAGTGTCGTCAGAATGCACGCTAAATTAAATAATTGCAGATGACATTTATGAATTCTTAGACATTCTTACATTAGATTGAAAGCATCTAAAGAGCTTTTAAAATTTTCAAACATGTAAATCTATATACTGTAAGTAATTAGTAATCAAATTTTCAATGTACAACTTAACAGACACCTTTAGTGCCAAACTAAATATTTACAGATAATGAACAGGTATGAATGGAAAGAAATCTCCCCAAAGATTTGCAGCATGTCCTCTACACTAAACCTAATATGTATGGGCTGTTAATAATGTTAACATTATAAATTATCTCATGCGTGTCTATGGAATTCAACACAGTAGCATGTCCAGTTTAACCTTTTAGGTTTCAAATAAATGCTCTCAAGTCATGTCAGCTAAACCTGCACTGATGAGCAGATGAGTGACACAGTCAGTGTAATATTGTGTGTGCAGCATTGTTAGCAATTTGACCTGGAGGATGACAAAACAACCTGTAATTGTAATTCAATAAGTAAAACCTCAAACCTGATAAAGAAAGCCTAAAAAAATTATATGGACACAAAATAAAATAAAAAAATTATACATTTTTAAACTGACATGCACAGTTAAACTGTAATGAGTTAGCTTTGGAAGACCGTAATATGTTAAGGAAAAATACAGATAAACGTAAATAAATTTGTAGTGTTAAAATATTAAAGTGAAATCTTTTCAGTTAAGTAAAGAAAGAGTTGATCATAAGATGGAACTTCTGTGAACAAAGCAGCAATCAATGTTAAACTGGAGACTCCCAAATCTCTTAATTTAATTAATAATTAATTAAAAGCATAATTTAACCAGGAAACATTAACCTTAAATGTCCACATAGGTGTCACATGCTCTAGGTATTCAGTCACAATTCAGTCTGAACATTAATTCAACAAATGTATCTTCAGTCAGACAGAATATGAAAACTGAAGCAACAAAAGCTTACAGTAACGAAGTCATCAGTACAACAAACACACATTGCATAACAAACAAGCTAATTTTAGTGTCATTAGAGAGTGTAATCCACATAACATATAGTAGTTTCATCTACAGTATTATTATAACCCACTCATGCCTAGTCAGTGTAATACACTGTAGAGCACATTGATGAATCACTTTTACAATGAACACCCTAACCTTAAGTAAACAAAAACAATTATAAAGCAACTGAAATAGTGTGTAACTTGTGTCATCTTTCTCAATTTGTGCATCCACCACCCTGTGTTTAGACCCATAAAAACAAAACAAATCCTGCTGACAATAAGAACAGCCTCTATTCTTAGGGTGTTTGCGATCCTGATCTTTTGAAGCTTCCCAGCAGACTCTGAACACCCTTCTTGACCCGGCAGGCCACAGAATCAGCAGGTGGGCCAGGCAGACATGACCCACTGCTGCTGGGTGGACGGGCATCTAAACACTTCTGATACCTCAGCTGTAAAAGACCAGTGACTCCATTTAAACCAGAATATTACAGAACACTAGTGAACATGTTTTAGCTTTACATATTTCAAATATGCCATTTTCCACCAGATAATGGAACTGTTTTCACTTTTACACTGTTGTCATTTTAAGAAAGGATAGTGAAGGTAAGCTGAAGGTAAAATTGCACAGCAACAACAAAAATACATTCAAAACAAATGCTAATTAAAGAGATACATTATCAGTTTTACAGTTTTTATGGTCACAATTGTAAGAGTTAACAAATCAGTACATATCTGAATGAAAAGCTACTAAACACTGTCACAATGGATTTACAATGATAACATAGACTCATATTGGTTCCTAACTGTATTTCATCTCAATGCACATGATGCCTAGTGTCACAAATTCATCCCCGAGTACTAACTCACTTTGGACTTACCCATCAGCTACTACCTGGCACGGATTACACACTCACCTGATCCCTATTTAATGGAGAAACTGTTTAATGCACATACTCTCTCACTCTTTGCAAAGTCTTGTTCTTGCCACAGTTGACAATTCTGTGCATTCTTTTATGTGTATTGATTCCACGTGTATGACCCAAGTTTGTTCATCTCTGTTTTGACGTTTTTGCTGCCTGCCCATTTGACTCTCTGCCTGTTTACTTGGATACTGTCTGTTCTGTTTGCCCTGACCCTGTGCCTGTCCTGTCATTATTTTTGCCTTGTCTCTGATATTGTGCCTTCCAGTGATTTACCCCTGCCTGCATTACTACAATTTTTGATAAAGCTGCAGATGGATCCCATGTCATTAGATTCATTGTTACACCTAGTCACAAAACATGCAAGAACCAATAAGATTCATTGTTAACCGCATGAAGTCGGCATGCCACCCCGTCATGTTTGGTGTGGTTTTTCATACAGGTACTTACTAAATACAGATATTTACATCCAAATGTATAAAATTGATCGCTAATGTCAATGTGAAATGTATGGATAAAACATTTTCTGTGAACTATTCCTTTAAAATTAAGATAATACAGTAAGTTTGCTTGATCCGGTTTGGTTGTATGTTAGATGTTTAAAGATGCGTTATGCTCACCATACAGGCAGCCTGTACAGCCTCACTCAGACTCGCGGCGTTCGGTTCACACCAGAACATGTGACAGATGAAATCTCGCGGCCCCTCTGCCATGATGAACGCAAACGTATGCACATCCTTCCCCACACCCATAAACGTCAGGAAACGAACACGACACTCTGAAAGCACTTCCTCTGTCTGTAGCCATTACAATGAGACAGATCATGATATGGGAAGCACATTTAGTTGTAGTTGTCTAATTGTATTTACACACTATCATCAGTCATAATGGTGACTGGCGGCTGTACCTCAGACTTCTGTACGGTGAGTGTAGCAGATGCCACATTCACTGTGACAGGTGTCCATTCTTCTTTGTCTGTGCTGATGAGTGCCGCCTCCAGCGCATCATTAATAATGTCCATTCCTTCAGATGAACACAGTATGAAAGCAGAAAATGACAGATAATTGTTAGGGTTGGGTGAACACAAAGATGCTTAAGCCATATCTGCAAGTCCATATTCCAGATGCAGAACCAGACCAAAAATATCAATGGACCAAATAGTCACACAAACTAGTGCTGAAAGCAGATGTTACACTGTAAAAAGATTCATGACCCACCAAACTGTAATTTTCTGTTTTTGAAGCTCTTACTATGTTAAACATCATGAAATTTGTCACGCATCATAAGTGTTCAAAAATGCATTTTGTTCTCAAGCTGGGCAACCTTCAAAATTTACATTCATTAGATCTGGGTTAGGGTTAGGGTTAGGCGATTTGACTAAAAAATCATGGGTCAGTACATAAGTTTGGTTGTTGGATGATCTTCTCCTTTAATGAACCAAGAAGGTCTTACCAACTGGCTTTGTCACAGGCACACATCTCAAGTATCGTACATGAAAATGCTGAACAAGCTCATTCTTGGGCGCAGGAAACTCTGTAGAACAAAAGACTATATTTGTCATAAATGCACTAATGTTGACACTCCGTTTAAAAACAGACACCACTTCAGAAAAGTTTTGGGTAATTTCACCAAGTTGTTTCTCACAAGGTGTCAAAAGCTTCTTGAAAAACTTCATTACCCATTATAAACCTCTGAGAGAGGTACAGTCTTTCACATGTAGTATTTTCAAAGCACATATAATCAAATGCATCCTTCACATCAAATGATCTAAATGTGTTCTAGTTATCATCAGTTCAGTCAAGTATATTCAAAAACCAATTACAATCTCAGAATCCCTAATTCGTTTATTAATATAGATAATACAACATATCATATTTAATTATCATAATATAGATAATGAATTAGGTTAAACAACAAAAGATTTTTCTGCAAATTTTAGCTGGACTATTACATTAGTCAGACAGCCAAGTCTCTTAGAAGAGTTAAAGATGTAACCATCTAATATAAACATTTGCCAAAGGTTTTGAAAATGCATAACATACATTTCAGAGGTCAAACATAAACTCCATACAGTATGTGATGTGCATTACCCTGAAATGGGACGTTCATACGTCTGGTAGAATCAGCGTTTACTCTGGGGGTGGAATTTCTTACGGCCATAATCTAAAGAAACACATTTCAAAATAAGAACAGAACAGCAGTGCAAATAGATCTGCTATCTAAATGAATGAATATTGCTGCTATTGCCCTTAAATTAATTCAATCATGTTATACACATTAAAGGACTGGCTGTTTTCTCTTAAGGCATATTTGATGGATGCACAGCGGCTGTTTAAAGTATACACAAGGGCTCACAAAGGCACAACTTTTAGGATAGCGAGCTGGGTGACTCATATAACAGCTGACATCAATTTTTTATTTCATGACATGGCAGATATTTTAGGTTTTAATCTGTCAGTAACAGGTCCTGACCCTTGAGCAGATTTCATGCATGCTGGTGGCGATGTTCTTAGCAGGAGCGTCACAGTGAAACACATGACACTTCAACACGTGACTCAACTTGTCTCTGGCTACGTATGCAAAGTCCCTGCAACAGAAAACAAACAGACACATGGATTCATGTCACCCCATTTCATCCATTCACACCAGTAAAACCTGCCTGTGTTGTCTTAAAATAAAACATCACTAGTACTTTTAATACATTTAGTCCTTTTTTAGCACTTAAACCCAAAATCTAAAGCAGTCTAGTAGTACGGCAAAGAAAAAAAACGCTTGTTTACTTGATCTACAGCAATTTGGTGCGTTTCAAAAACACCTAAATCATCCGATAATGGTTGATTTAGACATTTCCTCATTACATTTTTACATGCTAGTTACAATGTGTAAAAAACACTGATAATAAACTGACATGCTAATAAAATTAATCTACTTTTAACTTTCGCCATTCTCTGTGTCTAAAGTGGACGCCGGTCATTCATTCAAAGACGAGCTTCATAACTTGTGTTAGACGATGAGTTGTGTGTGGGTGTTGACATTTAGTCATGCTTTTATCTAAAAACAACACTTACATATTTAATCTTTGCATTAAATAAGAATACACATTCCCAGCAAAAAAGTCACATGGATGCAGACTCACATGACAGAAAGGAAACAACAGAATTCTTATTGCTGGATGAACTGGACCTTTCACTTGTTTTACGCATCGATTTTACGCATCGTACTGAAATAATTTTTATAACATACACAAAAGGAAACGAAACGCAACATATGAATTCACTACCTCTCTCTGAGATCCAAAACGCAGCAGAGAGAAATCAAAAACAGAAAACACAAGAAAATAGCCATTCAATAACATAAAACTTCAAGCTTAAGTTAGAGTGCCACATTTATGATGAAACTGAAAGTAAAACTACGGTGATGTTCTGCATCTGAACATCATAAAGCTCCCCTTACACAAAATAAATGTTTAAAAAGGGTTGAAAAGATTAAGTATTGTAAAATATGTTTGCCTTTGCTAAAAGAGTTGGTTAAGGTTAGTTAGGTTAGGGTCTGACCTGCCATCATCGCGGCTGACGCCCCACACACGGACGCTGATGATTGGCTGAGAGTGCAGGAGTGTCTGACTGTGAGGTTCAATCAAGTTGAGCGTTTCATTCTCCAGAACCAGCAACATTTCTTTCCCCTGCACACGTCACAAACAACACTCTAGTCATACATAGCGAACACAACATTTGTCTTCATCCCTTTGTTTCACTTAAAATAGCTAGAATAGAAATGCCAGTTATACATTGCACTACATGTGTTTTTGGTCCAAGTCTGTGACTTCAAAACTGAAGTGTTCCCATACCAGTGAAGTGACTTTATTTTTGCAGACTAATTGCTGTGGCACAAGTCCTCCTTTAGCCATCTTTACTTGCGCTGCTGCAGACTTTTGAAAAGCCACAACAAAAAAAATGCGTAAAAGCAGTCATTCAGAACACACAACAAAATAGCAGAACGTAATATGGTAAAATTATTTTTGTAGATATCAATGTCACTGTTTTTGATCATTGGAAGCCCAAATCAAAATTGAAATTTGATATATTGCACAACCCTTGTATGGTGTAGTTGCAATGTTTTGTAGTGTTGTTTTGTGTGCAGTGTAGTGTATTGTTGTGTGCAGACTAATGCGCAGTGAAGCTGTGTGTATGGGGTTGTGTGTAGGGTTGCGTGCTGCAGTACACAAGAACATATATAATATAAGAAACTGTTAAAGACATTTAGCTATGCTGAATTTGAGTTCGTTACAAAAATAAATGATATAATCTAGAGCAATAGTGTTATGGTTAGTTAGGACTAACCTGGGACTAAAGAAAAATGTCAATAAGGGCCATAATGCAAAGACGTGTTTATGTGACAACTTCCCACACATTAACAAGTTTCACTGATGTGCAGGCATGTACTTTATGTTTTAAAAGGGCCTTATCCGATCAGAATTCAGAACTTTTTAATACAGCTGAATGAATGGGAAATGAGATGAGTGGTACACACCTCACCCCAGACCCCGGCTGTATCGTCCAGATTGTGTTTCTGATATGACAGCAGTCTGATACAGTTATTAACAGCCACACTACTGTGGCCAGGTGCCATGTCCTCCTCTGATATCTCCACCCAGCCCAGAGAACGCACAGCAAAACACTACAAGCATGTGAAAAACACAATCACATTGGGGAACCAGCAACTTGGTATCATGAATGTGGGTAGGTGTGTGTGTGTACCTTTGAGCCACTGTCACTGCTGGAATGAGTTTGTTCATCTTCCTCATCAGAATGAGAACAACTGCACACAACAACATGATACAGTTAAGTAACAACGACTGTGTTTTTTGTGTTTAATACAGTCACAAGATCAAAGATGCTGTACCTCAAATTAACGGAGGCGTAATGCAGAGTCGCCCCTTCAAAGTCCATCAGACTCTCATCACATGCTGCATCCTCCTTCTATACAATTAAACAACTGTTCAGGACAAACGCTTAACCCTAACCATGAACTGAAACTAACACAATTGCTTTAATATGTTATTTGATACATCCATACAACATGTTATTTCATCATTATTACAGGACTCTGAAACTAAAAAACAATCTTTGCAACAGCTAAACAGCTGCACTGCTTAGACTTTCACTGCTTAGACTTTCACTGCTAAGACAAATGTTGCCAACTTAAAAAAAACACCTATCTATCCATCCATCTAGACAGACAGAAGAACAATAAACACTGTTTGGGGTCACAACACTCACCGACCACAGATGTTCATCACTGAATGTTTTTGGATGAGAAACTCTGTTGCATGTCATCTAAACAAAAACATGTTTAGTTACGAGTTATTTAAACAAACACAGTAACAGACACACAAGATCTTAATGTGAAAATTAAAAGGATTATTTTTAATAAATTCACAAGACATAGAAGCCTTTTAAGAAAGCGCATGTATTTTTATTATTTATTTGCGATTTGTTTAGTTCAATTTGATCATTAAGAAGAAAGTTATAATTGTCATAAGGGAGATGTAAATGAGACGGCAGTACGCCAGAAGAGGAAAAGTGGGTCCGACATGATTTTTGACCACCTTTACATGTTTTTGTTTGTAGAATTTACTTCTGGAACGAATTCCATTTGACAAAATGTATCTCTTAAATGTAATATATTTTTTGTTGAACAATTGCCCATCAAAAGAAAAGGAAAGAAAGAACAAACATTTCATGAAGTGCATTTTAGACAAAGCATTTTTCTTCTGCAGCCAAAACACCAGGCCAAAATAACAGAGCATTAAAAGAATGTAGCCATTCTCAACACTTTCGTCACATTAGATCTGATGTCTCAGGTACCTGCATCTCTTCAGCAGGTGTGACTGTGCGGAGCCTCTCCTCCAGGGCCCCAGGTGGTTCCCACTGAGTGGTTCCAGTGGGAATGTGCCAGTAGTACGTGCCCGAGGTGTCCTGAACTCGCATCCACCCGGACGGCAGATCTGTGTCTGTTTCAAAGGCACTGCCATCCCAATACGACTCTACAACAATAAGGTTTCATTAAAGCCAGGTTAATTCATTCACAGATCAGACCAGATGCACGGTGCCATCTTAAAACAAAATAAAGATATTAAAAGGATTAAAATAAGTATATATTGTAGATCATAAACTTCCATTAGGTGTGGTAGAATATAGTAACCTATGAAGGATGTATGGATGACCTGTTATTCCCCTTCTTTGACAAATAACATAATGCAAAAAAAGGCAAAACTAAAGTCGTGCAGCAGGATTTTGAGCAGTACCCAGACTCTGAACTAAATACCACCAACAGAGGGCGAAGGGAACTACTGGTGTGTAAAAACTTAAAGTTTATAACCCTAAAGTTTATGGTTTGATTTTTAAAGATGTGGTGCAATATGACAGTTGACAGGCTCATACCCGGTTCTCCATCTGGTGTACTGCTAGCTGTGCTTCCCTGCGACACCGACATGCAGCTGGAGTCCTCGTCACTGGGAATGCTGAACAGAAGACACGCATTTCTGACGCCACCTTCCCCTTTCCTCTGAACTTCAGACATGTCTGTGCTGTGATGGAGATTCTCCTCTTCCTCAGTTTGTTCATCTTTGTCTCTCGTCTTCTCCTGGTTTTCCAGATCTTTCTCCTTCAGGTCAGCAGAGGAGTAAATCAAAAACGGTTTATCGGTGGTCCAGTTGTGCACCTCAGAGCAAAGAGATTTCAAAGCCTTGTTCTTCTCATCATGGCGCCGCTGTGAGTTCTGGTTTGTTTCTGTGGACTCGTTCTGGTTATGAACCAGGTTCAGATTCTGGTCCTGCTCGGCTAATTTGCATATTTGATTCTGACCCTCCTTAATCCATTTGATGTTAGTCTCAGAGCCTGACAAACGCTGTTCTTTCCCCTGATTTTGGGTCCACTCGTCCTCCTGCTGTCGCACAAACACGTCATCATCATCCAGTCCTCCCATGATGGCTTGCAGGTGCTGGACAGTGGGTGTGCTGGAGAAACTGACTGTTTGAAGTAGGAGGCTGATGTGCGTGTCGTGTCCTTTAGGCCTAACTCAGCGTGTAATAAGCAGAGGTCAAAGGCCAGTGAAGGTGAGATGTCTGTGTTTCACAAACATCACACACAGCTGCAACGACACAACACAATATTTCATGAAGGCATGAGGCAGACAGAATCTGTCCTGTGACAAACACTTCCAGAGCACAAAAATAAAACGGGTTAAAAGTAAAGAAATAAAGTACACTAACGAATATAGAGATATACACAACACAGACAAAAGTAATGACCTTATTAAACCTTCAGGTAAACAAAAATACCACGTATTATCGATTAATATGAAACACATTAAACACTGATACAAAAACAGGTAATATTCATTTGTAATGTAAAAATGTGGTACATTGTATAAAATTTGAAATGATGAATGTATTTTAAAACACTTGTTTAAAACATTTATTGATAAAGTTGATATAACGTTAATTTATTACACGAAGTTGGTAAAAAGGGAATAATTACATCCATTCGTGACACTTTATCACATGAATTAAGGCGTCATTTAGCACGGCGCTCGTGTACAGATACATCATCGTAATCATAATCACCATCATTGTTTGTTATTAATTACACACAATGATACTGTGCTGATGCGCGTATACAAATACCGTAAACGATCTCTCCGTTTGTCTTTAACTGAGTCATTTATCTACATTTATAAACAGCAGCTATTGTCCGTGATGAAACACTAACTCACCCTCAATAACCTCCCGATCAGCTCGATTGATCACCAGACTCTCTCCGCCATCACCGTTATTCTGCTAACGCTGCTAATGTTAGCCACGTCACGCCGCTGACGTCACGCTGACGTGGCGTAATACGGGGAGGCCGCAGACCTGAAGCAGGACAGTTTTACGGCCCTCATCATTCAAATCAACGCGTTAATGCACGTCCTATTCAGAGATGTTGATTTTTACAAAAAGTTTTATTAACATAGCAGATAGACAGTATAATGATGAGGTAACAGTGATAGTAGTTACACAGATATAATAAATGTAATTGTTAAAGTTACATTCAGATAATAGGCAGTTTTACGCATAGACATAAATACAAACCGCCCCACAGCTGTAAGGTCTCAAATAATGACTTTCACAGGTAAGTCTGAAAAGTTGTTTTTGGTTGTATTTGGTCATTAAAACATTTTGTTGACGGTAACTATTAATAACGTGAGGTAGTGATATTTTTTATTTAGCTGTTTAATAAAGATTAATAGGAAATCATAGTAATAATCA